>JBBMFX010000002.1:8021144-8039459 GCA_037832545.1 Rhabdalestes septentrionalis | reverse complement strand
TCTCTCCCTGTGTGGATAAAGGTGATGGACCTACTGGAAACTGTACTACATCATCACCAGAGCATATTTCTGTGCAGCTGCTGGAACTGAAGGCGACAGCGCGAATCGCTGAAGGTTAATGAGAACCTTTTGCCTGTTTGAAAAACGCAAGTCTTAGAGAGTGCATGTTACAGACCACCTCATCGAGGTTACCACTGGATAAACCACTGTTCTGCATGCAAATGGGAATGCATGCCAAAAGTTGCTAGTCAGATCAATAATCGGTAATAAAGTGTCATTAGACACTGAACCTTTTCATTGTGTGCCACCATTAGATACAAATATTGATTTTGACCAAAAAGGCCTTATGGGCTGTTTATATTACATAGAGAAATCAATAACCATGACAGTCTGGATCTTAAAAGTCTTAAAATCCCTCCTTATTTATCCTATAGTTTTAGGGAGGGTGGAAATGAGACAAGCGATTTTACTTCATCAATATTGGGAGCATGGGGAGAGATGCAATGTTTCAAACATCATGTTTGACAGTTAAATTGCTATCATTTAGTTGAGAAAAAATTGAGGCGGCCATTATAACGCTCTTACTGGGTGTAGTATGCTGGGGACCCAAGCAATACATCAAAGGCCCTCCTACTTAAGGTTTCCAGCAAATGGCTTTTCACAAATGGTTCCTAAGAGCCGGAATGGGTATAGCAGCAGGACATTCAACAACATGCGGATCACTGCATTGACAGCTCCACGTCATGATGAAAACAAATGTCTCCATGCATGCAGGATGCCCACCAGCCATAAGCTGTCCTCTAGGGATTCAAGATTTCATGTCTAACCAACACAAGTTCAGCCCCTATGATAAGTGACCCAATTAGCAGACATTTTCAAATTTCAGCTCCACAGCCTTGCGATTCATAAATATAGAATTTTTAACTTACTGTCAACTATGATTTGCCGTTCGGACCAGTCATCATTGATCATTTGAATATTCCCATAATGGATGTCACTGAAGAAAATGCGGTTGTGGTCTGAGGTGTGCTGCCTGTAGTCAAAAGCAAGTGCAATGATGTTCTTGAAGAACTCAGGGTTCTCAAAGGGTTGGAGGGGAGAGTTGAGGTCACTCTCATCTGAGAGGTGGATGCTTTTGAGGATGGTTCTCTCAGAGTACAGCAAGTAGCCCTCATATCTCTGGCAGGCAAATCCGTCCTCTGCTAGGTAGCCGTGAGCGCACGAGCAGGTCCGTCTTCCGCTGCCCAGATGGAAGCAGAGCTGCTGACACCCACCATTACTCCTGGAACATGGGTTTGTGCCTGGAGGACACAAACAGAAGCCTTAACATCATGTGCATAGACCGATGGCAGAATGCAAACAAAGTGCAGTACATAAAGCCAGGGTGCAGATCTTTGACCTCACAACAACTCAAACATATAACAGTTTTTAGGTGTGCAGCCTTTTTCCACAAGTAGCCTTGGTTTGATTTTAAGAACATCAAGTTGATACACTATGGGTCGGTTATAATGTTGGTTCTAAGTTATAATGTCTGGGATCCAAAATTAAGCATCCAGTATCACTAATGTTTATGTGGCTGAATGTAATCGAACCGTCATAGTAACCTAGCGTAAAGATGGTTATAGTAAAAAGGGATAATATAGTAAAAGAGGGACAATAAAGTAACAATGAAGAACTGCTGAATGTGCATTTATCTAGAAACCTTTGAACACACACTGGATAAAAATTCCTTCAAATTAGGTGTCCTACAAAATGTTTTTTGTTTTGTTGTAGCTAAAACTCATTAAAGCACCAATGGTGATAGTTAAAAAGATCATTAAGTTGAAACCTCAACCTTTCTCCCGGCCTTTATTAAAGACTTTCACATCCTTCAGGTTGACGCCCAGGCCGCTCCTCATCGTCACAGCCTCGGTGGCATCGTTTTTGAGCCCGCGGCGGATGGAACCGTTGGCATGAGCTCTGCCACAGACAGCACCGAGGGGAAAGAGAGAACGGAGGCTGGCATGAGTGTAATCAATGGCACTTATCTAATTAAAAGCAACAAAGCTCATTTGAATACACAGGCCAGCTGCTTCAAGTACACTATCTGAGCAAAAGCTCACCTTGACAATGACATTTAGTTACAGTACGCGCAATTTACATAAAGTCAGGGATGTTCCTGGGGAACGAGAGTCTTATGCCAGGTCTTGTAGTGCCCTTGCATGGGAGGAGTTAATCCTCTGAGACTGTAGCAGCTGGGCTTTGTGGGCCACTTTGGAAAGCCCAGCATTTAGTAAAATAATAAATTACCTGTCAGACCAGTAGATGTAAGCCCCGAACACAGCCACGGAGAACAGGTCCACGTTGGCGGCTGACAGTACAATCTCCCGGCTCTCCCCAGTCTCAAGGTTGATCCTCTCTATCTTGTCGGTTCGGGCGTCGCACCAGTATAATCTATTTTCCTGGAAAGCAATTTGAAAATGCACATCAGCGCGTCTCCTTTTTTTCCACACAGGTCCACTTTATCAGCAGCAGGAGAAGAGCGATGGGGAGCGGGACTCGGTTATAGGTAGTATAGATGCATCAGGACCAAGGGATCAGGTGAGAAGGAGAGGTACAGAGAATGAGAGAGAGAGTGTATATGCGAGAGAGAGATAGAAAGAGAGAGAGAACAGTACAGTGAATGCACTGAAAGTGTGTATGTGTGAGAGAAAGACAAAATGTGTACCTCATAGTCAATGGAGATCCCATTGGGCCAGGCTATACCAGAACTAACAAGCGTGACCTGATCTGAACCGTCCAGCCGTGCTCGGCCTATGCAAGGGCTCTTCCCCCACTCCGTCCAGAATAAGTAGCTGTTGAAGTGACAGACGGAGACCATGACAACAAGAACATTTCCCGCTAGTTATTTTAAGCCTATTTTAAACTTGAAATAACTCTCACAGTTATGTGACTGAAAAAATGTCAGCCAAGCTAAATTCCTATTAAACAACACAGCATACAGCCCATTTTCTTTTAAACAAACACTACACAAACTGTCCATGCATTCCTAACAAAAATAACACCGGCACAGTATTAATCAGAAAATCAGCACAGAATACTGGATTAAACATCAGAGGAAAAACTGTGTGAATTCAACAGATTTAACAGATTTAAAAAGAAATCCAGTAGTACGTGTGTGCATTCGAAAGTGTGTTGAAAAGAAATTAATACCAAGCCCGCAGGGAGCAAACCTATTAAATCTTTCTGCAAACATTCATTCACAATTATTATTTATTTTCCACATTTCAAATATCGAGGCCTAATGAGTCAAATAAATTCTGTTCTCTTGCAAAACATAATACTTGTAGGTCAACAGAAAGGGTGCCTAACCTTTTGCACATGCTACATTACGTTTTAGTTTTGCCCAGTGTATCAAATTTAGAAAAGAAATGGGTTATAATCTTGCAAAAAACTTGTAGATATTTGTCAAAATTATTTTTGTTGGTCTAGTATAGTGGATAAGAGCGCTGCCCTCTAAGTAGAAAGTGAGGTTTGATTCCTACCCAAGAAAGCATATCATTTGACAAAAGAGACCAAACCTTCAGATACAACTGTATAACTAACCAAATATTTTCCCCAATTTTTTATTGAACAGTAAATGTTAACAGGTTTGCCGTTTGTGAAGTGATAAAAACTGTTGCAGTTTTTAAATAAGTCATGTGGTCAACTGCATATTTCTTTTCAATGTACAGTAGGGTGTTTGAACGGTTTGGGCATAGTGTGGAATAAAGCTGAGGTAAAAAGTTTAGAAGTTTCAAAGGAAAATAAAATTACTGGGCAGGTATTAATATCAGGCACAGATTAATGTTTTGTAATGATTAAAGAGTTGAGAAAACTCAGATTGTGAAAAAAGGCTCTATAGCGATGACTCCAGGTTTGGATGTAAATGGCTCTGTTGATTTTGGAGCAGACTGTAAATGGGCTGTCATTTCTGCTATGTGCAGAAATTAGCAGGCGATAAAATGAGAAAACCTTGATATGCCTTTGTAATGGTTCTCTCCGTGGGTGACTTCACAGAGAACAAACAACTCACGCCTTTTCAAGTCATGTAGGGAAAAAAAACACAACATATAACTGTTCGAAAATAAAGAAATCATCGCACCAGAAGAAACCACAACCTGTCTGACTCCTTTGACTCAATTTATGCACTGCTTAGCATAAGTCCACCAATCTTCATTTTGATCTACAGAGCACAAAGTAGTCCTGAAACCGGAGGTCCACCTGGCAGATTAGATAACGAGGTGTAAGGATGGCTAAAAAGCACCAATACTGAAGGTCAGTCTCAGTCACTCTGAAAAGTGACTGAAGCAATTGAGCTATTTTAATCTTATGCAGCCCATAAACAAGCACTTTTCAGCTTCACTTCTGTTGAGATGCATAGTTTTAAAAAAAAGGGTTTTAACCGCACCAGAACCCTGACAGACTATTTATTTCAGTCTGGGTTCAGCTCACTGAACAGAACACTGAATTGCAGTAAATGTCCATCAACTGGCAAACATATTCAAAGGGCAAACACCGTGGACCTGTCTGGAGCTTTTAGGTCAGTAATGATGATTCCTATGAGAAAATCTATGTGTGATCTTGGCTCCAGGGCATTCTTGCACAGGGACCTACCCTCTCTGCGGATGCACAGCGATGGCCCTCGGCTGGTCCAGCCCCTCTGATATCACCACGGACCGATACATGCCATTCAGACGAGCAATTTCAATGAGATTGAGACCATGATCTGTCCAGTAAAGATTACCTTTGTGGAAGAAATTGACATGACTTTCAGTTAAAGGTTAGAGTATCACACAATACAATAGTTCTTATACCAAAATGTTCCATCTTAAATAAATGGCTGCTGCTGCTCAAGTAGAATATATGTCCTAACATTTGTCAGAACTTTTCTTATTACTGCTGTTGGGGCAAAATCACCCCTTTGTACTTTAAATCTGGGTTTCTCAACCACTGGGCCGCGGACGACTGATGGGCTGCAAAGGCTTTTGATCAAAATTGAGACAGGCCATTGGTCCGCAATTGGTTATTTAATACCATCTAATGTGGCCAAGTGGGCCTTGGCAACATGCTGTGATAGATAGTTGGGCCTTAATGTTGAAAAGGTTGAGAACCATTGCTTTAAATGCTATCAGTGTCATTGTCCAGCACCAAAATCCACACCTAAACTCAAACTACATATTTTGTTTCTGTCATATTTCAGAGAGTTAGAGCACCATCTTAAATTTGAAATAGCATCTGCAAAAAAACATTTCCTAAAGCTCCTCTGTACTTATATGCCCTTATTTTATGAATATTTACAAAATGTCAATTTGCATGAAATTGATGGAACTTGGAGTTATCTGCAAAATGTGCGATGATGTAAATGGTCCTTAAGGCCCAATTATGTGTGTTTTTTGTTCACTACTATGCCAAAACAGGGTGTTGTTAAGTCAGTCCAAGGTAAAAAAACAACAATGGAATATAGAGCAATTGTACTCCCCCTAAAGGTACTGAAAGTAAACCCTTGAGAGCTGCACCTCACTAACAATGAGTGTGCCCTGAAAGATTTTTTCTTGATAGAGTGAAGTTCATTTAGAGTAGGTAAAAAAAAAAACAATTACCAACAATAATAAATAAATAATTATACAGTCTAAAATTAATCCCTTCCAAATAGTATTTATAGACCCATTAACTGCCAGACTTCACAAGAAAATATTTCAGAAGGAACAGTGTATAACATCCAATCTTTCTGACCAGCAATCCAGTCCACAGCGATGCCCTCTACTCTGCTGATGCCAGTGGTGATAATGTGTTCCTTCCATGTCTGGTCTCTCTTGGCTCTGGAGATGCGGTTTAGGCCCATGTCTGTCCAGTAGACTGTGTCATTGCCTGCGGAAAGAAGGCCATATTTCACACCAAGTGCTGGAATCCTGAGCACAGGTTGCTTTTCATGCTCCATATACTGCTGGTATGCTGTACCTGAGCAAAGCAGGGGTCGTGTGCATCGCCGTAACTCTTGTTGATTTATGCAATGGACCGTTTGTGTAATCTCAACACACTATTTCCACTCCCTGCAATACTGATGAGACATTCCAGAGCCTACAATTACAGCTGATTATCATAAAGCGGTAAATATGCTGATCCCCTGCGTTAAGAAGTTATCACTAACGGCTGAATGCGTTATTCGACAGCCACTAACAAACCACCTTCGCTGTTTTTGGCCTATAAATATCTGTGGTCATGAAACCTGCAGTGTGGAAGTATCTGGTTTATTTGCACCCTCCTGTAAATGCGGAATTTCTACCCGGTTAACGGATCTCTTGCATGAGACATGAGCCAGCTGGAAGGCCTCCATCCGTTTCACGCTCCAACAAGCTGCCTCATAATGACATGCAAACAGTATGCGGATGTAATCAGCTGTCATAAGCTGAGCTGGGCTCGGGCTCAGCCTCCTGCACACCTGAACCGAGCTCGGCTCCGCTAGCGATGTAGATGAGGGAGCTAGGGAGCAAAGGGGACAAGTGTAGAGAGACTCTCTGACCATCTGTCCATTGTGCCACTTTCGCTAAGGTCAGCACTTGTACCCCTGATTCCCTTGTCCCCCAAACCAGAGGTAGAAGAGGCCAGAGGGCTGTGGTTTCATTTCTTGCTTGACCCAAATGAGCTTTGATCTCTTCCATCATGGCAACTGGGGCTTGCCTTGAAAAGCCTTTCACAGGTTTTGAAGTTTCTCGACAAGTACTATGAGTAATAATTCTAGATGAGTAATCCTACTTCTAAACACAATAACATTGACATTGTGTAATCATCTTTAGCATTTATAACATCCCTTTTTACCACCGGTCTATACGTATTCTCTTTGTACATAACATTAACATTCCTACATTAATATTATCTTTGTTTAAATGCCATTTGAGCATATATCACTATTTTTCAAAGAAGTGGGTCATTTCTGAAATCATAGCTGGGGGTTTGGCTGACTTTGTAACAAATATGTTATGCAATTCTGATGGAGTCTACAAAGTTAACAAACGAGGGTGACTTAATACCACAGAAGGAAAAGGATACCAAACATAACGAACGGATATGCAATTATTCAAAGGATTTGAGCCAGCAAGTAAAACTTCTGGTTATGCAGAGTTTGCAGGGCACTGTCAAAAATCTTCTTTAAATTGAGAACAGTTTCTTACGCTCAGAGAAACGCACAGGCATTGTCAGAGCACAGCACACAGCATGACGTTAGCAAACGTGGGTGTTTGTGGGTTTGTGTGTGAAAGCGTTCACAGAAATCAAACCATATTTTATGAGTAGCTTTTAATATGATAATTTAAATGGCACCACACAAGGACTGCTTCCCCTACACTCACTTTTTATGCTGCTTGTCACCACTGAATTCTCCTCTAAACAGGGTGAATCATCTTGCATCTGAGCAGTGACAAATTCACTTCAGAACAGCCCATTCACTGCATGAATAATGCATCGAATGACAAAAACGCCAGCGTGCCGTCGGGCCCGTGCATGGCCCTGCCTGCTGTACCTTACTTTCATTTGATGGATTGTCCAATATATTACGTTGTGTCCCTTATGATGCTGGTTTTAGGAGATATGAAGGAGCATTTATCTGAGGTGCCTCCAGCGTAAACTTACTTAACCCATCTCCCTCTCTTTATCTCTACAAAATGTGATCCACAGGCTTGTTCGGTCTCCTTTAATCAGGTAAGAAACTGTGCAGCTAATATTAGATTGCATGTCTGACAGTAAACAACATGAAAAATGTGACATGTAAAAAGGGGTACAGGCTTTATCTTTGATGTGAACACACGGAGACTGATCAAAGAGGAAGGAAGTGTATGCATTGTGAGAGCAGTTCCAAATACACAAGGAGGAGAGACTGAGAGAGAAAGTGAGAGAGAATGAAAGAGAGAGAATGAAAGTGAGAGGGAGAGAGAGAGAGGGAGAGAAAGTGAGTGAGAGAGAGAGAGAGAGGGAGAGAGAGAGTGTAAAGCAATAGACAGATTGATGAATGGGTACCCGCATGGAAGTCCACTCCCACAGCAAATAGGGTGCCACTGATGGGCATCAGGGTCTCTGTGTGGTCAGAGGGGTCCAGAGAGATTCCCCGCACCCCTTCATGGATAGAGTACATCAAGAAGGAGCTGAGGCCTTCCAAGGTAGAGGACATCATTTAAAAAAAGAAAGAAACATTTATTAGACACACCTTTTGGGTGGACAGTTCACGTCATGCACAAGGTGAGTCAATTATCCTCTCGTTCTTCACCACAGGGCCACCATTCACTTGATCTTTTGTGCAGAAACATATGGGCTACAGTCTGTCATTGTAAGCCTACAAAGTGGAATGTGGTAAACTGACTCAGTGGGCATAACATATATAGTGATATTGTAGCTAAATCAAGAACCGATTTGTGACTCCCCTCCAAAAAGAATGCAAAATAAGACACTCTTTTTTTTAATTTTAGAAAAACTATTATTAGGGAAGATAAGAAGATAAGGAAGGGCTTTTATTTATCCCCAGGGAATTTCTTTTGTCATAAACATGCTCCATGCAACAAGAGGAATAAAGGTAACAAAACGTTGAAAAATAAAAGTACAAATAGTGAAAATGGATGAACTAAACAACTAACAAAAGTAACAAATAACTATAACAGATATACTAAAATGACTGATTTTAGACTAAATGATTAGCGTAAATGGTAACAAAAAATGACTTTGTGTTTGTGCTATAAATAAAATGAGATAGGAGCATGTGATGAGGGGATGAAACAAACATACAATAACACACAGATGAGTAAATAAAAAGCAGATGGGTAATTCTGCACAATCTGAATGAGGATCAAAATAAATAAAAGATGAAAAAGATCACCTACAACAAAAAAGATCACTGAGTTGCCCTAGTAAGGCAGTTAAGCAGTTACAGAAAATAAGAGACTGAGTGATTCTTAGTTACTTTAGAGTAGTGGCTAGTCAAGTGAAAAACTGTGAATAAATGTTTTGTACGTGCTAACAGTTTTGTCAAACATAATTCTAGAGATATAATCCGTGTCTGTGGCATATTTAATATCTCTGTTAATAACTTGATGTCTGTTTTATTAATCCTTCAGTAAAATCGCTTTGCTCCAAATGGTCGTACCAGTAAAAGTGGCCTATAATTGGGCATTCAAATTCAATCCCCTCAACCGCTGTAATAATTAGCCATTGCTATGCCTGGAGCACGTGTGTCTACCTTCACAGGACAGGCGGTCCGAGCGCAGGTTGTAGCCCACGGTGCACGCGCAGCTGCGTGTATTCTCAGACGTAGGCAGACAGAGCTGGGAACAGCCGCCATTGTTTAACTGGCAGGCATTCCGCCCTGAGAAACACACCACAACACCCACAAGAGTGCAAACCTCAACACAAGTTTCAC
This sequence comes from Rhabdalestes septentrionalis, assembly GCA_037832545.1. NCBI lineage: Eukaryota > Metazoa > Chordata > Actinopteri > Characiformes > Alestidae > Rhabdalestes > Rhabdalestes septentrionalis. The sequence continues at coordinate 8,030,038 of JBBMFX010000002.1, read as the reverse complement.
AAACTTATACTTTATGATTCATAATAATCCCTGAATAACTGAAGGGACACACGTAGGAAGCATCTACCCTGTCATGCGCCCAAGGATAGCTCACCTGGCCCGAACCAGACAGTAATGAGACAGGTCCGAATATGAATAGAGCAGCTAATTGCTGCTTGAGAAGTTTGGAGGCTGGATAGATTTACATCGGTGCCTGCTTAATGGTCATTTGTTATTAGAGTGGACAGTTTAGTGGGATCCACGGCAGTGCTGTTAATGGAGCTGCCATTACCCTGAATTATTTGCCTAATAACTCACAAAATGGAAACGCAGCTCCCAATAACTCTCAAGTCAGTTGTACACTTTCTCGGACTGAAAAGAAAGGGAGGATATATTTGCGTTCTCAAACCTAATATAATAGACTGACAATAAACCGTAAAAAATGTGCGTGTCATAATGCACAGATGAGTAAATCAACAGCAGACTAAAATCCTTGAACAAAGCAGTAGGCCATTTTAATTTATATCTCATTTTACTGGCCTTTTTAACAAACATTAAAGGCGTCCAGACATAACACATCAACGGTGTACGTAAATTATCCCTCGGGCACATGCCCTGTCCATTCTGACCAACTGTTCCTTCACTCACCTTTCTGCCCATCTCTGTCGTACACCTTCATGTGCACCACTCCAGCGGTCTTATTGCGCAGTACAGTCGGGTTTCGGCCGTCACGCTTGGCAACCGTCCCGAGCTGGGCCAGATCGTCATCCGCCCACCACAGCTTCCCACCTGTTAAGGAAGATTCATCATTTCCTGAAAAATGGTACCATTGTATATATCACTGTCAAACACACTACCATTCAAACATATGCAAACAAAGTTTATCTCCAAAGTATTAAATATGGAGTAAAATCGTAAAATATTGGAATAAAACAATGCTTAAGACATAAGTGATCAGACAATATCACTGTGTAATTACATTCTGCAAATAAGCTTTAGTGGCATCTACATTTGCATTATACTGTGCAGGAACATGGGCATCAGAAGTATTTGTAATGGTGAAGGGGGTTGCTTTAATGTTTCCGATGCCCATGTGCAAGAGGGTTTATAAAATTGTGCCATTACAATTGAATAATGACATGAAACAGTACTGAATGAGGATGGGTGTTAAACTGCTCTGCTTTATAAGGTCAGGGTCTGTCTTGATACCGTTCCAGTACACTGTAATGCACCCCCACTGAGTGTGAAGAAGACTTAAGCACTTGGTTACTCCTGGGTGTGCTTGTGTGCAGCCATAAACACAAACTACACAGCACTGGAAGTCTGGACTAGACATACAGCCTGAGCATTATGCATGTCCCCTTCCTCGCACGAGTCAATGAGGCAGTTTTAGGGCGGCCCGGCGATGCACCCTGGCCTGAGAGGGCTCTCTCTCTCCATTCACAAAAAACAGTGCAAGCAATCTCAGAGCGCTTCTTCAGATAGCGAGCCCTTGTGCTGTTTCCATTCGGGAAGACTGAGTGTGCCACAAAGGAGCACAGAGATTGTTCTTGGCACAGAGCCTAGACTACGCCTCTGTGCTGCAGAGAGGCAGGCCGCCCCAAGACAGCAGGGGACCAGGGGCATAAGAATGAAGGCTCTACAATACAAATTCATAGCAGCCAGGGAAAAGGTGACCTTGATCTGAGACGCTTATAAGGAGAAAGATAAAAATTAACAGCAAAATGATTTAAACACAGCAAAGTCCACAGAATAGTGGCAATTTCGCCCGAATGGGTGATAGGATATTAACGTGTGTAGTTATTAGAGTTTCTGTAGTCCTCTAGTACTGTAATTACACTACCTCACCACAACCACAGCACACATCAAATTATAACACCTATGATTTATGAAGCAGTGGAAATGAAAGGCAAATCGAATAATCACAGCATGCAGAATCTAACATTGTCCTTTCAAAAACATATTAATGGGATATTCATTTAGAAAGTACCAGCATTTCAGTGGAAGGATAATAAGAAAAATATATGGAGTGAAACATTTAAGTGATTAAATATATATATATATATTAGGGGTGGAGCCGAATCCGGATACAGTATTTGGAAAGGCACAAATAACGTGTTTTTTACAAACACAGTATTCGGAAAAATACTTGTATTCAGGTTTTTCTGGCTTCCCCCTGCTTCACTTGGTAAATGGTTTACATGCAGAGGAGGAATTTCATGCTGTTCACACTGTGTGCAGTGGTGTGTTCACGTATGACCGACTGATCACTTTTAGATATTCCGCCTATATATATATACAATTTAACTTCAGGGAAATGGCTCACACCTTTACACAAATACGTGTCACAATAATCTTTAAAATGAAAATTAACCACAATTGGTTGATCAGCCTCGACCTGTTAATAGTCTACAAACTGTAGCAATTATTCACTAAAATACAATATGAAACAAGTAAAATATAATATATCTCGAATACTCTTATCTATTTACAAATTAAAGGGAATTTGCTCTATAGCAGGGGTCCCCAAATCCTGTCCAGCATTGCTGAGTTCATAGCTAAAACACATCTGGTTCAAATCACCTTTGAATGACTAGTTTTAGTGAGTGTGTTTGAAGAGGGGAACTATCTGACTGTACTGGAGTGGATTTGAGCACCCCTGCTGTATCGCTAAAAGGCACATCCTCCTAGAGAAAGAACTTTGCCCATTCAGTTGTTCTAGTATATGAAACATAAAACATGTGCATGAACATAATTTGGGGTATAACAATTTATACAGTACGTGTGTCACAATTTAGGCAGATGCAAGGAATACCATTCAAAAGCCTTGTCCGTAAAAACATGATACAACAATCAATACAAATAAACAAAAAACAGAAAAGCGTAACATTTTTTAATGGTTTTTAGGAGCTTAAAAATCTTTTTGAACTCATTTGTGAGAATAATTAGTAATTATCATTTAGGGCTCTACAACACGCTTATGTGCACAATCGTTATCATGATATTTGTCTCTGCAAGACTGATATTACAGAAGGCTGCAAAATGAGCCTCTGACTAATCTCTGTATTTCTGACCAATCACAGCTCTGGATGAACATTGCTTTGTGTTTTGATAAGTCGAGGTGTTCATGTAATCTGACAAATGTCAGTTTATTTTGGCCAATCATGAACCATTAAGTATGCTGATTGGTTTAAATATTTTTTTAAGTGGCCATTCTCTACATTGTCCTTCTATTTAATGGAGTCTTGTACAAAAGGTTTCCTAATTTATCATAATTTATTCTTTCATTCCCATTTTCCAACCACTGAATTAAGCTGTTTTTCTTACTGTGCCTTCAAGGCGGATTTAAGTATCTTGTTCTCTTTTCTGATTGGCTGCCCTTTATTGCAGTTCATTAAAAGACAGCATGGAGCTAAAATACTCTTCAGAACATTGAATAGCATGGATAGGCAGGACTAAAATTCTTAAGGGTCATTAAGGAGACATATAGACTGACTTTAGACAACAATTTAAAGTAGCACAATCTTATTGACCCTCTATGGGTAACTTTCTGGGCAGCAAAATTATAGGTGCATAACCACTATAATGGACACTGACATCTTTTTCTGATGTGAGTCACTCCTTTTTTCTGACTGCATCAGTTGCTGTGAAGGACAATGTCAACCTACAAGCCGCCTTCAAGATGTCTGACCCTCCACATCACCTGTGCGGGTCAGTAGCACTGTCAGTGTTAATTTGTCACCATCCGCAGTGGGGATGGTGTGTGATTGCCTTAGCGTTTATCATCAGGAACAATTTCCACTTTCAGCATTTGATCTGATTAAAGAAAAAAAGGTCGCAGCCTCTGAACAGGAGTCCTCACATAACAGTACGGTCAAATCCTATTAGGCTGCCAGGGGGAGGAAGAAAACCAGCATCATGTCAGTAAAATTACTTTAATTTTTTCAATCATCATGCTCTTCGATTTCCTCTTCAAGGCTTGATTGAGGCTGTGACTTTGATGTGAGGCAGTCATTTGACTGAGATTTCTTTTTTTCCCCACTCCCTCATCAAGCAAACGGCATTTATATCGACCCCAGTTTATGTCGGAGGCTCGGCTGAGTATGTATTCCTGTTGTATCCCTTCATAATCTGTCACAACTTGCTGCTTCTGAACTTGACCTGTATCTGGGCACCTCAAATTTGTATGGAGGGTGGCTATAATCTGATAACATTTTAGCGGGTGAAAACTGATAACATAGCATGATGCTTAACCTTGGTAAATCCCTTCAATTAAGTTGCTCTCATTGGGACACAGATGGCTAAGATATGGGCCAAAGATCCCAGATCGCAATCTCGTTCAATCTACACAGGCATCGGCTGGGGATGACCCTTGACGCAGTGTCCCAAATGGTCAATCGATATTGCCGATTCTGAAAATCAGAGGGCTAGGAAGGGAGCGGTTTGTTCCCTATCAGTTCAATAGCTTTGATTAACCTTGAATTAGCCAAACCTAAACTACAGAATTTTAATGGACACATTTTTTCCCCTTTAGAACAGATAACCAACAAGTGAGGAATCAATACGGCTGAAAGCGACATAATACATCACAAAGAGTCCATACATCAGCATGCCATATGCATGATGAAAGCAAGGACGCTACACTCTTTCTTTCTTTCAGCACGCTCACCATGTCGAACTGAGGCCCGCATGTATAAAACCATCTCAGGCAAAAATAGTCTTAACATAACAGTATACAATAAACACACACGCGCACACATACAAACACACACACACACACACACTGGATATACACACACACACACACACACAGACTAATTGCATTTTACTAGTTTGGGCAACAAGCAGCTCCCAGTTTTGCATGCCATTAATAAACATTAATGTCTAAAAACCATGTGACTAGAAGGCTTCCGCTAGCAAAAACGACTACGTAGAGGCTCTGGCCTTAAACAGGTTTTATAAGAATATTTACCAAAAGATTAATGATATTTCAACTCCCATGGCCAGATGTGCATACACAAATAGGAGCAGCACAAAATGTGCCACAATGCACATATGTGCTCTCCGGGGATTTTACCAGGGTCTAGTTTGGGCCAGAACAAGCTAGATCCAAATCTGGCACCTCCAAGATTCAATCTAAGCCATGATTTTACTTCTTAGCTGCAGTTGTGGAGACCGAAATGAAGCACAGTAGCAGCACAGGGACATGTTTTTGGCAAGTTCGGTGGACTGGACCTTGAATTTTACTCCTGGAATTGAAGCTGAACAACGAAGCATCTGCTAAGCACTGTCCTCCGAAGAGGAAAAACAACCAAATCAGAGAGATTTAAGGCAGGAAAAACATCCAAACTCACATAAGAAGCCAATGTATTTTCCAACATACCTTTAATATGCTTAAGACGATTTTCTAATTTATCTCTTCTTCATTAACCACATTCGGAGTTGAATAATACTGAGCAGTTACTGCACTGATGTCAGATGTCAATGGCCTGCTTGATTACTTATGTGCTTTAAATGAGCCGTGTTCATGCTTCTAGTCCATAAATGCCAATTATGGTCTTTAAAAGGGAAATGTGTGACCAACTCTTTTACTGTTCTGAGGTGGAATCAGTAAATGCCTCTGAGCGATGGTTATATATAACTAGAATTCTGAACATATGAGAGGACGTTTGGTGCTTAAGACACCTGGTAGCAAGTTCAATTTAAGAATCAGCATGATGGCAAAAGTTCACACGGAGTTCCTGTATCTAATGTAAGTCTGTAACTCTGATTGGTAAATCCTGCACCTCACAAGAACAGCAAATGAATATTGCAACTGTGTCTTCTAACTCGAATGCATATGTCCCCGAATCTGCCACCCAATTCTATACAGAATGTATCCAAGTGATTTTGGGTGACGTATCACAAATGTTAGTGTGCTCGTTCTGTTTTTCGATTTCTGTTTTTACACCTTTAAGTAACACTTGCTACCTTTCATTAGTGCCTCTCTAAATTTAACTTCAAAATTTTAAGCATTTGCATAAGGAATGCAATTTACACTTTCACAGAGTAAACAAGTGGATGTGAGTTTCTAATAGTTTTACACTACGCATTAAGACGGAAAAAAAACTATGTGAAAAATCCTCGAAACACTGCCCACTCAAACACCCACAGATATGACCATCTTCCCACCCACAGGCATACCTACACAAGGACACATGGATGCATGTTAGCATACACACAAATGCACACACACACACACACACACAAACACGCACATGATACAATAGCTGACCAGAAATGCGCTTGAAAACAAAAAGCAAAGAGAGGCAAAGGTCTTGGTAAAGGCCTTGTGGAGAACAAATAATCACCTCGGCGTTCGACGAGAACCACTTCCACCAGAAAAAGCTTAGCTTACTTTCAGTAAGCTTCTCTTGAGTAGCTTCTCTTGTGGCGATTCTGTGATGGGTGCCAATTGCACCTGTGGTAATGTGACAGGCAATGGCTCCAAACAAAAATGAAACAATAACCACTGCTCAGGAGTGTGGCAGGTCTGTCAAAATGCCCCGGCAGAAAAATCTGCAACCTTGCATCACAAAAAAAAAAAAAGTGGGCATTGCACAGAAAACGTATAGACATCTCTCGACCAGAGCAAACAGCATGGCAAGAAATGCTATTAAAAGAGTTTTCTGAATCAAAAAGGAGTTTGGTATTAAAGATGAGATTTCAAAATTGCTTTATGAATTGCTGAAGTGTTTTTTTTTAAATAAAATGTTTCATTCTAGAACCACCTAAGAGTCAAGACAGGAAGTTATTCAGTAAAACAGTCACAAATACTGAGAAAATTACCATTATTTTATCAATATTTTATCATTAACGATCCTACATGAACTCCAAAGAAATACAATACAAATACAATCTGTTCATAAAAAAACATATATTTTTGCTGTATTAATTGCAAACCATGATTTCCATCACCACTGTACCATTTAACTTTCTCAATGATTTCTTCAAATCAAAGCATGCTGGACGACTTGGTTTACATTTCATCAGCTGATTCTTGCAGAAATGTTGGAAAAAATGTGTGTCATAACATTTTCCTTGTAAGATATCAAGCATGTTCTCTGTTTTCATATTCATTCATTGGGAGTAGTGGGAAATGAATTTTTTGGTAATTATTATTATATTTTCCTGTAATCGGACGACTTTTATAGGCTGGCATTATTTGTTATATTATGAGGCTAGAAGGAAACAAGACATTTGTATTTTGAATGCCATGATATGACCATTTTTAATTACTATATTTACTATATTTAACCACATAAATAAACTAAAAGTATACTTTTTATTTTGACTGAAATCAACAAATCTACAGCAAATCTAATAATGACAGGAAATGCCCAGTTGCAACGCAACAAAATGCATGAACGAAACATTCAGTGACAGACTGAAAATAAAACTCAACTCAAGGCCAATTAGTTCTCCTTTGGAACGATACAACACAAATAGCAAACGTAAGTGTCTTCTGAACAGACTCGGATGCCCCTAGAAAAGCAACTAAAAGTGTTTTCTCTTGGTGACAAAGATGTACTAATTGTGATGGATAACACCTAGTGAAAGCATCATTTTGCCATTTCGCTGTAGCCCATAACTTCTTTGAAAGTGTGTCATTACTCTTTCTGGTGGCCTCTATTCTGCTTCCCTTTTAATAATAACTTAGAGTCCCTGTCTAGGACTGCTGCAATGAGTATTTTAATTTTTTTTTAACATTTGGAAAACAGTGGCCTTCAGATAGCAGCACCGCACTTGCTAAAGCATTCGATATGTACTTTTATCATTCACTCTTTAAGCAAACTCAGAACAGGCCAAGGGGTAACCACCAAGCTTCTCTGGCAGCTCCTTATTAAGCTCTTGAATGTTTTAGCCTGGGCTGAAATCACACTTAAAAGCCTGTCATGGTTTCTTACAGAGCCTTGTGTATTCAGTTATGCTTTCTGTTGTAAGACAGAATATAGGAATAGCAGAAAAAATGAAACTAATAGTGTTACAAAATGTCACCCTAATACATTAAAAATTAGATTTAGGGAGATGATAATGTGTTAACTAGTAATTTACTGAATGGTCATCATTACATTTCTAGGAAAGAAAAGGATGACTGCATGTAGTGGTTTTCAGTATAGGTTCATCTGAAATGGTGTTAGTGCGTCTGAAAAAAGGTCCCAGTCAATTATGGTACTCACCCAAGAAAAGAAGCAATAAACATGTGAGGAAGAAAACATACAAAATAAAAAGGCATCGTTCAATGCACGCCATTTCGGTAGAAAAAACGTTGACACTCTCTTCCCCTCTGATCACTGCCAACATAAATGTGTTCCCTCTGCAAGAGCTCTCTTTAATCCCCTGAGTTAATGTTTCTCAGCTATGGAAAGAATCATAATTTGAGTCTTAAACCCAGTCTAATGTGAATGGTGTGATTAAAAAGCAGATGCTCTGCATCACTTGGGTGTCTACCCAGACAGCCAGTCTTCATTATCCTGCTCCATCTGGAGGGGAACAAAATCATATTCAGCATTTTCCACTGTTTGAAGTAGGGAAGTGTATGGTGTGCTGTACTTTGTGTCCTAAACTTTCCTTTCTCGTCTGAGGTGTTATGTTGCTTCCTGTGGAGACTTTAAATGGGGAGCATTTACCCTATGCTCCTCTGCCATAGGTTTTGGGGAATTGCTCAGGGGTTTGCTCTAGGTCACATAATATCTCACATTCACTGTTCTTTCCATCATCTCATATCTACACTTCAGAACGCCTGACAGACCACAGTCCAAACTGGGTCTATCTCCAGAACAGACTGGGTCACATGCATACAATCACACACACACACACACACACACACACACACACACACACACACACACACACACACACACACACACACACAC
>JBBMFX010000002.1:7974552-7989299 GCA_037832545.1 Rhabdalestes septentrionalis | reverse complement strand
AGCAGTAGTAGTAGTAGCAGTAGTAGCAGCAGTGGTCATAATAGAAGTAGCAGTGGTATTAACAGTAGTAGCACTAGTAGTAGTCGTACAAGTAGCCAGAGTATTAGCAGTGGTAGCAATAATAGTAGTAATAGCAGTAGAAGCAGTAGTAGCAGTAACAGTAACTGTGGCAGTATTAATAATAGTAGCATAACAGTTTTTTACCCTGTACCATATATACTGTTGAACTCTGCTTACCCAGTCTCGTTATACAAAATATAACCTGGCTGCATTTCCTTTACAACAAATACTGTCTCAGAGTCCCCAAAATACAGAAATATGCATGTCATGACATTCTTAATCTTTTGCCAAGTGCAGGTTTATTCAGCAACAGTTAATTCATTTCTCCCACTACGTCCAGTTTTGATGGCTGATGCAGCATGTGCACATACAGGACGATCATAGGATAGTCCTCTATAGGAGAGGTTTTATCTCATTTTGAATGAAAGCATAATAGTACATGCACATCATACACATTTATTTTTAACTAATCTATTTAATATTATACTTTGACATACTCTGATATCACTTCACTCTGTTCCAGAGGAAGGTTCACTGTGAGATTTTAATAAGAGATGCACTTTCTGGACAGATATAGTTTTCCTTATGGTTATAAAACCAAAGACACAAGAACTCAGGGTTAAATGTAATAAAGAAAGCATAAATCTCTTCACTGGAGAGAGCAGTGAATACTGACTTTGTCTAGCGCTCGCATGTAACTGTGAATCCATTTATTTAACAAGGGCTGTGCGTTTATGTGCGCATGCTGTTGATTTATCCTTTAGTAGCGCTCAGGCTGTTGCCTAGGCACATTTCTGACAATCCACATAGCAGAAAGCTTTAAATTTACAAACACGGCCAAACTGCAGACTTCACACGCACTCACCACAAAAAGGGCCTTCGTCTGATTGGTCGGCACAGTCTCTCCTCCCATCGCAGATCTTGTGGAGGGGCAGGCAGATGGAGGTGTCATTGGTGCAGGGCTGCGTGGGGGGGCTACAGACAGACAACTTGCACGATTCTTCGTCTGAGCGATCTTCGCAGTCATTGTCACCATCACAAACCCAGCTTTTACTGATGCACTTCCCTAGGGATGAAACACTCAGTTAAACCCAGGAATAAATCAAGCTGTCAAAACTAATTGGGTATTTCCAGGTGAGCATATTGATATTCCCAATACAAATAACAGACTGTGGAGAATATGAGAATCTGAAGCAATACAAGGATGGGATACTTAAAGATAGGACGGCCAAGAATACACAAAAAGACAGGCAGACACAAAAATGTGAATACTGATAGTCTTTCTGCTCCACTCAAATATCATATTTAACATCTATATATATATATACACACACCAAATCTATTATTGGCAGAGATAAATACACTACAAGTATATAGAAAATGTAATGTCATACTCCTGTTATTCATTTACATGAACATATTAGTAATAATCATTTACTCAGATTAAGCATGCTTTCCACAATATCAGCTTTGAAATATTTGGCAACCCCTTCTACTGCTCTTGTGGTCTGGCCAGGTTATAGGGTATAAGACCACTCCAGATTTTATAAACAACAGTAAATGACCAAATAATATTCACACATAATTATATCCAGGTTGAGCTTAATACTCTGAGTACTCTGTCAGGTTTCTTGTAATACATTCTTAACCCTTTAATGCACAACATGGGTCCCAAGGACCTGGCTAAATTTAATTTGCTTTATATGTCTGCAATAACTCATTTTCATGAGCCAACACTCCATGAATTCCTCAATGAACTTGTTTTGTTCATTTCAAAACTTTTTTTTATTTATATCTCTAAATCATTTTAAATAAAAATACTTTTTTTGTCACTACCCCTCTAACCCACAACATGGATCCCAAGTGACCCACATTCATTTGCTATGGAGTTTTGTTGAAGGGTTAGTGTTTCTTAGCTAGTTGCACCTATATTATATTTGCACACATGGGTCACAAATGACCCGCATTCATTTCATACCTAAAATTAAGCACAAATCAGAATTTCTTTGCAGTTTTGTTTGAAATTCCTCATTTAATTTCAAAATTGATCATTATATTTTCAGCTTTTAACAAACAGAAATAATTATGTTCATTCCTCTATGGCTACTCCAAGAATGGGAATACATTTGGTGAAACAATACCTTGGTTGAACGCTCAAAGTGATTGTGACTAAAATAATTAATATTATTAGAATCATTTTAATACAAACAACAAAAAAATAATTTCTAAGACTAATCTGACTAAACCAGTAACTATAGTGAGTCATTTCTGCAGCTGTTATCATCTCCGGCACCATTTCTCTCGTATATCTGGGATGACCATGAGCCATGACACTCTGAATAAAGAAAATGGGAAGGACATGACATTTCATGAGTTGAAATGAAAGACATATGACATATAAGACACAAAAGACACATACCACTAATATAACACGTAAGGGTGATAAGCGAAAAATCATACTGCTCACCCAAACTATTGACCCATAAATTGTATAAAATGACTGTAGAAATTTTAAATCATAAAATAAATTTTGTATGCATGTATTTATTGCTTAAACTATCAGGATTATGTTCACATTTATTGAACATAACTGTGATAACATTGTCTTGCTATAACACACAGCTAGCTAGGCTACCTAGCTTAAGCCTCTCCCACTTGTCAAGGTCAAGTTAATCTCTGTACATCTATGTATCTGTGTACAATATTACACAATTATCTTCAATAATAACTATGTAATAATTCTGTAATATTATAACTGAAAATTAATACTTACATGTAGTTTGGCAGAAGTAGCTCTGTAAACTTTTAGTAGGGCTGCCCCCGACTAAAGATATTCCTAGTCGACTAAAACTTTTAGCGATTAGTGGAATAATCGTTAATTTATATATTAATATAATAACTTGCGTATATACAAGGAAAGGTACAGTCCAGTGGTGTTTTTCCACTGCCTGGTACCGGCTGGGCACGGTTCGGCTCGGCTCGCTTTTTTTGCTTTTCCATTTCTGGTACCCGGTACCCGGTGCTATTCTTGTGGGTGGTTTTCCACTGACTGGTACCGGCTCGGCTCGGTTCGACCCTACCACTACTACTGGTTGCGCAGCGACCGAGACGCAGCTCGAGCGGAATTGAGGTAAAAAACATGAGGTAAAAAAATTTGATTTAATTACAGTCGTCAGAATTGCTATGATGTCATACACTGACTGCGAAGCCCCTGATTGCGTAACTTCACGTCATTTGTTTTGTGACTAACCGACTTATGAAAATGTATTCGACCAAGCCTTCTTCATATCGACTAACGTTTAGTCGACTATTTGGGGGCAGCCCTAGTGTCAACAGTCAATGGTCAACATTGGTTCGCATTAAATGTTTTCCTGACTGGAAACACTTGCAAATTTTATAGTTCCTCAGAATTTCCATAGGGAATAAATATAGGCCACTTACAATACTATCTAATTAAGAAACCTTAACAACCTTACAACATGAAATGGATTGATTTGAAAAGTTATCAGAGAGAAAACCATATCCATGCCTTGAAAAACATTAGAAATGAATGCGGTTCACTTTTAACCTATGTCTGGAAAATAATAGAACAATTCCAAATCTAGGTTTATACATAAGATGCAAAAGTAAAAATGCTAAAAACATGCTTTTATGCTTTAAACCCTACCTAATTTATCATCTTATAAAATATTATAGGGTTAAATGTATTGTTTTTAGAAGTAAGAGAGTAAGAGAGAAAACCATGTCCATGCTTGGAATTACATTGGAAATGAATGCGGGTCACTTGGGACCCATGTTGTGCGTTTGAGGGGGTTCCAATAGCTTGCGTATTAAAGGGTTAAACTAAGAACTTCTTCATTGTCATTCTTTGCCCTATTTAAGCTTCACCTGCTAGCTCCTCTGAAGATACAGTGCAGCAGTGTTATATGGTCATCTCTAAAACTGCAGCCCTGTAATGTCACCGAGTGTTTGGCTCTTTAGCAGCATTGGGACATTTCACTGACCTGAGTCTTTGCAGGTGAACTTAGCTTGTGGGTCACACATCCTCTTGATGCCCTCACAATTGCTCTCATCACTGCCATCCTCACAGTCTTTGTCGCCATCACAGCGCCAGCGCTCAGGGATACATGTACCATCTGCGCGGCAGTGGAACTCTTCACCGCTGCATTCCACTGGGGGTAAGCCTGAGAGAGACACGGCAAATACAAAGTTACTCTGTGATATTACTGCCGAACTATATAGCTAAAATCACTATATTGTCATATTTTTAAATATATCATGCTAGCAGATACCTAAGCAATTAAAAAGTAAGGTTAATAAAGTTACCATTCATGTAGGTAATGGACTAATACTAGTAATGCCACCTAAAGCATTGCCACTCAACAGTATCTAACAGATATTTCAAAAATACACAGCAGAATCTTTGACTTGAACGTTTTGTTCTTGTTTTCTTTCCTTTAATATTGCACCAAAGGGAATTTTATTCATTGTTGTAAATATTGCCTTGAAATGAAACACACTTCCTGAAGGTAACCTTCATATTTATTTAGCTCAGTCTGAAAAACACAGTAAACTGCGTACATTGCAAGGGATGCAGGAACTGGGAGGGATAAGGAGGTTTTAACCCTAGAGTTCCAGATTGTTATTTAAGCTTGTATTTTTATTTTATGTTTGATTTATGCCTTTTCATAATCTGCAGTAGCCATGCACTGATTTACTTAGCGCTGTGTCTTTATCACAGCGAGCCAAATTGATTCCCTCTCTGCTGGCTGCTATGGAGCATGTTGCTTAAACACCAGCAGATTGAGGAGCCTGGAGGGAAAGTGTACACAAAGTTGTGGCCTACTTCTGAGCCCCAAGGCAGCCTAATAATGTTGTTTTTGTTTAAACTTTAAAAATGAATCTAACTTAATGACATCCTGCATTTTTAATATATTAGCTTTTTCAAGTGTTATTTCTTCCACTTAGTGTGTGTTCAAGCGTTGTATCACATCATGTCATTATGCACGACAACCAATTATTGTTCCACATATTTGATTGGTTGGTGCTCATTGCATGTGTCTGTGAGTGTGTGTGTGTGTTTGTGTATATTATAAAAATACATTTCTGTTATTTGATTTTTATAAACATAAAAAAAATAGTAAGGAACTATTAATATTGAGCCCATTTTTTCCTTTTTGCATGAATTCTCAGGCGAAAAGTTTAAGTATTAAATATTCTCAACCTTTTCCTGAAAGCTCTGTTTAGTTGTTTTGATTCTCTGACACAGGCCCTATAGGAGAAATATTTCAGCACCACGGACAGAGGCCATGTTTCTGCGTCAGGCACACTTTACTGAGTCATTTGAGGATAACGTGATTTATGCAGCAGGTTGTCCTTTCATGATTTACATTCCTCACGGACAATCCACAGGTGCCAAACAAATCTTCCTCAATCACATTTACAAATTTAACGAGCCCATTACTAAGTGGCAGTTGTTCACATTGCAGATTGTCAACTGTCCCACTGAAGCAGACAGGTGCTGAAGTTAAACTAAGAAGTAGCAAATGGCAAAAAGGGATTTACTTAAAGCTTGATCTTGCGCACCAGCATTGTCTGTAGCACTTCGCATGTGCTGAACAAGGGTTACACACTGATCTGAGCCCTGCAATGGGAGGCAGTAAGCCGGGCAGGCCCTTGGAGACAGACAAAGGGGCTGAGGCCTCCGCCAGGAGCTGGTTTGATGAATGGCTTCCTCATTTCTGTGACAAGCTACTGAGCTGAAAGCATTGCAGGGCCCGTCTCAGCTTTCAAAGGTAATTACAACAGATTAAAAGATTCAAATCTGCAGGGTCGTTCTCTAGTGAACACAGATAAGATCAGATCCGTCGAGCAGAGATGGGGGGGAGAGAGAAAGTTTCAAACTTATGTTCGGCAAATTAGGGACATTGCACTGAGCCAATTATGAGCAGCTGACTTGATGGTTATCTTCCTGTTCTTTATGTCGATGTGCTAATCAGGCATGTTAAACAGATGCGGAGCGTTCCATTGGCTAGTCGAGCCGTTAATGCAAAGGACAGCGCAAACGTGTGTTTAAATCATTGAAAAAGGCGCTTTCTGTGATTTCATATCCTAATTGTATCCATTAAGCGTGCTATAACTGTGATGAAGTAGACAGATTTCCGTTCCATGTGACTAGTAGCATTGCAGGTTGCCATGGAGATCAGTCTCTTACCAGCGGCAGCGCCTGCGCAGGTCACATTCTCATCACTGAAGTCACCGCAGTCGTTGTCTCCATCGCAGGCCCAGTGGTAGGGGATACACCTGCCTGTGGAACACTGGAACTGACCGCTGGAACACGCATGGACACAGCCGGCCTCGTCACTGCCATCCCCACAGTCATCATCTGCAGGAACATGGGTCGAGCCGAGAGAAAGTGGATTACAAAACACTAGGCTCGCTATTTGTGGGCCTGCCCCTCATCGGAGAGATATTGCTTCCATATCGTGTGCTGACCTTGCACTAACCTACACTCAGGAGAAGGAAAAAAATATGTGATAAGAAAAAAGAAAAGTGTTGAGAGATGGTGGCCGACCCTTTAGGTCTGGCAATAAGATGCTTGGTTTGCTTGCTGTCAAATCCATGTAATTAATGTGGTAGAGTTAAACAGCATTATATTTGTCAATATTCTGTCTTTTATCACCATGCTATTATACACAGGAAAAGCCATAACACTAAAAGCACTGAGCGTGACTGTTTCATTACAGTAGCACCTTTCAAGGTGTCGGATAAATTGGGTATCAAGTGAATAGTTGATTCTTAAAACTGATGTGGGGAAGCAGGTTCAAAATGACAAGAAGAAGGATCTGAGTAACTCGGACAGGGGTCAAACTGTGGCAGATAAATGATTGGATAAAAGCATCTCCAAAGCAGAGGGTCTTACAGGGTATGCAGTGTATAACAAAACACACTAGCAAAAGAAAGAACATCCAGTTAAATGGTCATGGGTGTGCCAGGTCCATTGATGTGAGTCGGGAGTGAAGGCTAGCCTGTCCGGTCTAATCCCAAAGAAGAGCTACTATAGCACAAATTACTGCTAAAATTAATGGTAGCTCTGACAGAAAGTAGCAGACACAATCCAGCACAGTGTGTTGCGTGGGTGTCTGAGTAGGTATTTAGCTCTGGAAAAAAATAAGAGATTACTGCAATTTATTTTTAAAATCATAATCTCTATGAATATGACAACTATTCCACGCCTGTGTCTGTTCAATTCCTACACAAGTACAACTCATTTGGCTGAAGCAATGATTAGGTCACAACTTACAGGACATAAAGGATCAGTGTCAGATAGGTTGTCTTAATGTTATGGCTGATTGCTTCAGTTGGAATAGGGTTCAGAGGGGCACACAATATTACAACCATGTACAACGAACAATCCTTGCAGAGCATTCAGTCAAGCATGATCGTCTGACAGACAAAGTACTCAGGGGAAGAGAAAAACATCACAATTCATAATAGATGGAACTTCTGGAGAGCTTTTCAGCTTTTAAAACATCTAGTAGAGAAAAACACAAGGCTTTGGTTTTAACAGCAATTAAAACAGTGGCACTTTCTAATGAAAGAAAATCATGTAATAATATTTGAACTGTGTGAAAAAAATACTGTGTAATGATTCATTGCTAATAAACACACACATATACATACACACAAATATTTGCTCCACCAGGAGTTCACATCAGTATAATTAAATTACCAAAATAAATTACAGAAATGTGGTCATTACTAGACACAAAATGTATGTTATGCTTATTCATGGCTGAATCACAATGGTAACATGTTTATGTAAGATCAATTGTTACTGTAATGTTACTGTAATACGTTTAACAAAAATCAATTTGTAGATGAGAAATAAGTGACATAGAAAGATATAACAACTTATTTATTAAAATTATGACATGTGTGAAACTGGAGCTCTGATTACTGATTAGTAGGGTTTCCTAAATGGAAGAGCGAGAATCACACTGATCTCTCTCTCTAATATTAATGGTTTTGGGGTAATGGGCCCACAGTCACTACATAAGCTTAAGTATATTGTTTTTCATGCAGCACATATGTAATTCATAACACCGGTCATAAATGTTCCTCATTAACCAACAGGTTATATTACAATATTTAATAAGATAAGTGATCTTTCACTGCATTGTTTTTATTTTCTTTTGGCAAATGGTGTCATTTATTTACCATGGAACCAACTAACAGTGAATCATTGTCTGAAACAGTGAATCCAGTCATTTATTCTGTAAATTGGTGTTAGATGGTGTTAAGTACTGAAGCTCACCTGAGTCACAGTGCCACTTCATGTTGATGCACCTCCCGTTTGCACAGCTAAACTGGGTGAGTGGCTCACACGTAGGAAAGGCTGTGGACAGACAGAGAGCGAGCATGGGGACAGTGCACTCCGAAGACAACAAACACAACCCAATATATCACTGTCTCTTTGATACACCGGCGCAGAAGACTCATTTTTCTTTTTGCATTTGGCTTTGAAATATTGCAAAAGAAGTTTATTGTGGCACAGATTGTTCTGTCATGCTAACAGATTAAATTCGGAGGTTCCTTTGTCCTCGGTGTATATGGCAGTCTTTGCAAATGTGGTTGGGAGGTGGGAAAATTGTGTGTGGGGTGGGTGGGTGATGGGGTTTTGGAAGGGAGGTGGTGGACTTTAGCCTCACTCCTGAGCAAATGGAGGTGGGCTCTGTGCACTGCTGAGGCCACAATAGCCTGAAGGTCATGCAAAATGTCAAAGTGAATTATTGGTATTTTCTCTTGGAGGTTAATGAAAAATAAGTTGCGAACAACTGGGAAAACAGAGCTCAGCCAGACTGTGAAAAAGAGTCTGAGGCAATAAGGAGGTGCCTGAAGGCAATGCAGGAGCTGTAGTGGGATCTCAGCTTGACTGGAGGATCAGCTCCAGAATGTTCTTAATGAATTCTTAAACTACAATTTAAACAGTGGGGAGTTTTAAACATTAAATCTATCACAAATGATTCATTATTTCTTTCCAATTTTAATTGAATTTATGTAATTACCTCTATCTGGTAAGTAAAAAAAAAAGGTAAACCTCACTTCATATTACTCCAAAGAACAATACAAATAATCTGTTCCACTTAGATTGTACAAAGGAAAGCGAATAGTGCTTTCAGTGCTTAATTTTGATAGAGAAATGCCAACTTACTGTCTTTGTTTGCTCTGAACAGGACAGCCAAATATTGTCAGTTAAATGATGAACCCTGGCTGATGCTATTTAAAGACCAAGAGAAAAGTCAGTAAAGACTGCTGCTTGTGATTAAAATCATGATTGAATAATAATGTAATTCTTGCCACACTGTTTAAGTGCTCCAACAGCAAGTTACAACATTTTACTCATATCACTCCTAAGGCCTTTTTAGGATTTAAGATTCAGAAAGGCCTGACTCATTTTAGGTCCAAATGTTTAAACAATTTCTTCATCATTAGCAAGGAATCGGTGATAATACTGAGAGAAAAATGGTGGAAAGTTTTGTCAAGCCTGGACAAAACTTAAATTCCACAGTAATTTGTATCTTGACATGCAGTTGTGTATACAAACAAGCTGTCAGAATGACATGCGATTAATTTAAGTGCACAAGCTGAAGCACAAACAAAACACACTGCTCTGCTGGGTGCCTCGGACTCAGTGGCATTCCTTTTAACCAAACATTTTGACACTTTCGATAATGAACGTTTCTGTAATTAGTCGGCGTCCACTTCCACGGTCATGGAGAATTTGTCACTTCCAATGGGAACAACGCACTAAAGCAGTCCCTCGGTAACCGCTCCGCCTGTCGATATATTCCTCAAAAATGAGTAGTACCACAAATGTCTGTGGTGCACTGAATAAACAGCACTCACCCCATTTCTTTACCTCTACATTAATTCATTAATTCCTAAATTTGCTTAATGAGAACAGGCGTTGTCGGCTACTGCTTGTTTTGTCATGTTTTGTTTCCCCATAACTGCTCAGCCACTTACTGTAAGATGATAGTGGTCTTAGCTAACACAGTATAATTATCTGGCACTTATACTGTGCCACGGTCTATGACTAATGTTTGTTGCTGACAATATCCTTAGTGCTAATTACACCTTTAAGTGTGCTTCGGCATAATAACAGAATTTTTACAAAAAAGTTGACACATGAAATCTATAATCAGGCTGAAGTGACGGGAACAATTAATCAAACAACAGCTTGGATTTTCTAAGCACCCATTATTTTGCTGCTATGAGACACGGTGTGTGCTACTTTTAAAAGGTGCACGTGCAAAAGTCAAATTAAATGTTTTTCATTGTTTTTTTATGTCAAATATGCACCTTATACAGAGAGAACACACTTCTTCACATTTAAATATCAATTCCTATTCATTCTCTGAATCTGACATAAAATGTTATAAAATGTGGAAAACCTGCAGAAGTTACAGCACATTTTATAGTTTATATTTCAGTTTTATTCTCCAATATGTTAAAATTAAAATTGCATACTAAAGCTATCAGAAATTGGTTTATTTATGCATGCATCCTGTAGAGAATGGGCTCACTTATTTTCAAACGCAAAAAAAAAAAAAAATGATTGACCGAGGTGGTTCAAAAGTTTGCATATGACTGTATATGAAGCGTGAAAATGAGAAACCATGGACTAGGCCCGGATCCTTGTGGCTTATCTTGTCCTGGAGAAGACTGGGGTAGTTTTATGCTTTATGCTGTGACGCCCTGATCATATAACAAGACAATCAACCAAGAAAAGAATGGTAAAGAGTCCAGGTGAGTGTGAAAAGTTCCATTTGAGGTGTGGATAATTCCGACAGGGAGAAAAGAGAAAAGTTCTTTTCTAAAGGCAGCTAACTTGTGGTTTGGATGCTGCATTTCAAAATGAAAAAGTGATGCTGTAAACACACGTCAAAAAAAGAGCATTGAGACAGGAGCTAATAGTAGCTCTCAGACTGATTTTTACAGTCCCTTGATTTTGGCGATTGCTTCTTTTTTAGAGGTCCGTTTCCCATGATGGGCCTGTCTCAAGTAAAAAGAATATCCCAATGCTACCAGAGACTGCGGGAGCAATAATTCTAGCTGGCAGACTGTTTACAGAGAAAGTCAGTCACTGATGTGTGCCTCCACAGCTGATAGGGCCAGTTAATATCCAATAAACAAACACATTACAGACATGTCTTTGGCAAATGGCGTTACTTGCTTCGAGCCAAACCCCAGTCTAAGAAAACTTTGTGCTATGCTGGTGTCCTTTAATACAGTTGAATAAAAAAAAAAACAAGTCCTTAAAATCAGTGTGATGATTTGCATCATTCATACCACAAAAAAGGAATAAAACCCAACAGAATTCAAAGAGAATTTTTTAACTGATCGGTTTTCGCTCTGCATGGGAGACGCACCCTTTATTTGTTTGCAGTGCTTTGTTTACTTCCGTCAAATCATCAAAACAAAAGAGAACATAATTTGCGAATCACTGCAAAACATCTCTCTATTCAAACAATGCCATGAAAGGATCACAAAAGTTGAATCCCAAATGAGTGGCATGACAGAAAATGCCCAGAGAATTCTGACAGCACACGAATTAGCATCAAACTGAAATCCCCCCATGCTTCAGGTGTCAGAGCCGCAGTGCAGCAGTGGTGCTAGCTGAGCTGCCAGGGAGGCAGTGGAGCCCCGACCGTGCACTAGAGCACTCTGCCTACAATATGCCCCAGAATATGCTTCTTTCAGCCCAGCTTGATTATGATTAAGTGAAGCCAAGCGTGCACTCTAATTACTGCTTACACAGGGTCTGTTTGTGTGGGAGTGTACTGAGGCAGCTTAAGGCGCAGCAGAGGTAACAGAGACTATTGCACTTGGAGCAATCTGCACCATTTTGGTAAGGGAGTCTTGGAAAGCAGTATGTTACCTCGTGGAATGACATGGAAGGAGAGGGAAGAGTAAGCGTAAACTCTTTCAAAATTGAACAGAATGGATTTTCACTTCTGAATTTCATCGCCACCCACCAAAATGAATCAAAGAGCTTTCAGCATCGAGTCCAAAGCACAAGCCAAAAGCAAGATAACATTATGGTGGAAAAAATGCTGATATGAATATGAATCAAAACACTGAAATCAACAGAGGAAACTCAAAGGTATGAGGCTATAATCGCACCCTTTAAAGACGTTGCCAAAAACTCTGCATCAAACTTTAAATAGTGAGCGTTTTGTCATTTCATCCATTCTTCTCTTGTGTTTATTTGATGACAACACTGCAAATGTTGACATCAGGTGGGCCAGTGGGGCTGCCGTGCCTGCAGCTGAACTGTCGCCTCGACTTCCGCACCTCTGCTCCAACAGAAACAATGTGTCTCCAAGGGCAGGTGCTAATCAGAGGTGTTGATGCTAAAGCCTTATATTCACTGCCTACAAACTGTATACATGTCTCCAAACATACGTGCATCTATCCAGTTTTGATTTCATTTACTATGGTATACAACTTAAATGTTTACACAGAGTAAGAAATGTAGGTTTTATTTTGTCTGTCAGGTAAACAGACAACCAGTCTCACACATCTGAATACACACGAGTTGAAGAGAGATTGAGAGACAAGGGAGTGTCAGCTGACAGAAAGAAAAGGCTGGTGAAGTAGCATCCCCTCAAAGGTGAGATCAATGTGTTTTTGCTTATGCACATTTGCCTAAGTTACATTTAGTGTCAACTTGAATATTTTATTTTAACATAAACTAACCTAATCTTATCACATCCCAGCATCTTTTGAGTTTCTGGCCAGTGATGCCCTGATGTCTAGGCATATGGGGCGCTAACTGTTTTGTCCACATACAGTTTACGAATGTCACATAAATCAGTTTGCAACCACCCCATCACCCACAGCCCTATTAGGGTAGCAAATCCAATAAAATAAAGTGAAAAACATATCTGAGCATGACAGAATTATTGATGTCTGATCTACAGGGAAAACGGCTGGGCCAAAGTGGTTGGCAAAAAAAAAATGCATAAAGTGAACAGACAGGTTTTTTATTCTTTGACACAGAAGAAATACTGTGACACCTTTGTCACCTCTTGAAGGCAACCTCGAAATGATCGTATTTTAGTGTGAAACAAAAGAATGAAAATGGAATAAAAGGAGGTATTGGACATAGTTACAAAGCACCAAAGCTGTGAAGAATTTCCTCACAAATTTACAGTCAATGAAACTAACCCTAAATGAGAAGGTTAACGAAACTAGCTGGGCAGTTTTGCCTGATATGTTAAGAGACTCCAATAAACTGCTATCCTAACCCTCCCCCACCCCCCACAAATCTCAATACGCAATAATCCTAATACTATATATATATATATATATATATTTTATATATTTATATTTTCAAGTGCAACCATTCTTATCTTAAAAAGTGCAAGACCAACATTTGAACGTGTTCATTGTGCATCATTGTAGTCTGTTTTTGATGTTTGTCTATACTGTGTTTACTGTCTGCACTGTTACTGTCTACACTGTCTAACTGTCAGCACTGTGTCAAAGTCCGTATTTTTTGCACCGTTAATTAGCCCCTACAATTTCGTTGTATGTATAGCATCCTGCTTCAATACAATGACAATAAAGGAGTATCTTATCTTATCTTAAAGAAAACAATAAGAGTATTTGTTGAGGCACAGCCAGGATGTTTCAGTTCTAAAAGCAGTAAAGAACACTACAGGGTATTACATTCAAATTTTTTTGATGGTTCCTTTATAATTTTTCATGGGGCCCCGAAATCCACCCATGCATTTTCTTGCTGTATCAAATGTGATAACTGTACAGAATCAATCAAAAGGTTTTTTCAATGTCATTTAAAGTACAGCATTGTTTTTGAAGTGTTGTTCCATCCACAATGAAAGATTCACAGAGTGTAAAGAGCAGCTTCTGTCTTGAAATTTGGAGATACATGATTTTCTATGGCCAGTCACAATATTGACCACAGAGGTAAGACCATGTAAAGGACTATAATTCATTATTCAGCCCTCCTTTATTGTTACTCTGATTGAACAAATCAATATAAGTCCTTAGTGACCTGAATTTCATTTCTGACTGAATGTTTATAATCACAGTGTTTTGAATGTAAAGGCAGCCTCACTCTGTCTCATAGTGAAAGAAAGAGTTAGGTAGCACACAGAATTCCACATGCTTGGTAGATTTTGGCAAACTCTTTGAATCTATTGCCAGTGATGGATTTGATAGAGGTAACTCACAGAGGAAGACAAAATCCTTTGGAAGTGTAACCAGATAATCCTGTTTCCATGGGTAATGAAATGGTGTGCCAAGGCATGTGTGTGTTCTTTAAAAATGACAGTACGCTTTTCTTCACTCGGGGGAACAAAAGATAGGTGTCTGGTTTTTGATGATGTTTCATAAGCCTTTGTGTGACTGCCTCATGAGTCATTTAGCAGGTGAAGCCATCACGGAAGGACACTGACCAGAAACCAGACTTTACCCACTCTAATGAAGCATATTATCCTCAGAGAGATTAAATTAATTCAAGGTCTCTATGTATAAAGCTTGACTTTGAAGCAATGTGCCAGAAACACTGCTGACTGAAAACAAAACACACACACACACACACACACACACACACACACACACACACACACACACACACACACACACACACACAC
>JBBMFX010000002.1:7955408-7970093 GCA_037832545.1 Rhabdalestes septentrionalis | reverse complement strand
CAAATACTAATTGAGTATTAATCAATCAGTTAAGTACAGGGTGAATCAGCCTAAACTGATTCTGGTGGAGAAATATCAAAATTAAACTAAAATCTATCCTAGTATTATTATTAGTAGGGAATATTGGGATTGAGCCGAATATTAATATTTAATTATTAATAAACCCCTACACAGTATATGGTGTTAACCTGCAAAACTGGGATAAAGCTTACAGTAACCAAACTCATGAAACTGTATATGAAAGCACAGTGATAATACAGTAAAATGTTAGCTATGCAAGAAATAAGTATGATACGATTCATATATTTAATAATGCAAAAAATGTGTATTAATAGTAGAAGCCTTAACAATGTGTGAATACCATCGCACAAGGCACAATGCAAGCATCTGAGTGAAAGTTTAGCTTAGACGTCTGATCAATTTGCAACAAGCCATCAACAAAGTCAAGCTTGCAACAGGCTGATTTTGAAACGGGTTTTGGCACACAAGATGACTCCCCAACAATGACTGGATAAAATATATGCTCTCACTACAACTTCACAACTTACTCACCCGTTCAATTGCTCTTTTAGGTAAACTGCAAACTGTGAATATACTGATGTTTGTCTGATTGCTTTATTTGCGTTTTAGAATACCTTCTGTTAATAAATTGTTGATTTATTTCCCAGTTGTCTTGATTTCATTCTAGATTCATGTCAGAAGCTATACCAAAAAATTCACATTCGGTAAGCAAACTCCCTAACATAAATTGTTAATATTAACTTAATTGTTTGGAAAGTAAAGATCCTAAGAGCCAAACAGAATTATAGGCTATATCACACCTGATATATCCCACCTACACACCACACACAAGTCAGTACATTTATTTTTCTTTATTCTGTCTATGTGCATTCTGCTGTATGTTATAGAGCATATAGTGAAGTAAAACACTGCTTCCTTCAAATCCAGTGGCACGCACATTAAAATACTGATTTTTGCATGAAATGACTTTTGCACGAAATTATTTTTGCATGAAAGTCCTACCTGCGCAGGTTTTGTTGGACTCGTCCTCATTGTCACCACAGTCATTTGTTCCATCACAAAGCCAGCGTTTGGGAATGCAGCGATTATTCAGACACTTAAACTGGTCCACAGGGCAGCTGTGGTTAGCTGCAGATAATAAAAACCAAAAGATTCAATCAAATTTGCAGTTCACACTGAGGAGCTTTGAAAGTTTTCTTTAGGTGGCCCCCACTTTCCCAGAACTGTTTGCTCTGCTTAATAATAAAATCAGCCTTTTCCTGCACCTCAGGATGCTAAACACATCCCCAGTAGACAACGAGTAATAATACATTAAATGGAAGACTGGAAGCTGGATCAAACAGCAAAGTTTCAGGCGGATTATGGGACATCCCAGCAGAGCAGAAAATTGATTTTGCAATTCTAATAATTCTGACAGAAGATCACATTATAGCATTTCTCATGATGAAAAAATGAGTCAGCCCCCAACAGTTTAACACGGTGCTCATCTTATCGATTAACACTTGGGCTCATAGTGCAGTGGGCTGCTGTGTGGGGGAGGGAACATTTTTATACTGGCACTACTTTGCGCTTGTCTGTATGCATCTATGTGGGTCCAGGTCTAAATGGGGCTATGTATTTATGATACCTGCCACACTTGCACAGACAATAGCCTATTAAAAACATTTCAACAGAGTCAGCCCCAACACCCATTCACACACTTCAAGAAACTGGACAAATCAATAACAGAAAAATAGACAATTTATATATTATTCAAATGTTCTTTGAACATATTTAGAGAAACTGCTTAGTAAAAAATAACTTTACAATAGTGGTTTTTTTAATTATTTTAAGAATAGTGTTTTATTATTATTTTAAGAATACGGACAAAATGATGGCACCCCCAAGGAATATTTTTATAATAGTCTTTATGATTTTTGGAGGAAGAAGAAAAAATCCTGCACAAACTCTCACAACAAGAGCAACATCAAATAACTGTCAACAAAATGTTCTGGATATGCAGATTAGGAAATAAGGTTTAATTAAATGAGTAGTTAGGTCAAATGACTATTAAGCACAAATAGTCACAGTTTGGAACTGTTGAAAATGTTCCATCAAAACTATATGCATGAGAACATCGCCCAGTGAACAGAGAGGACGATGGCAGACAAAACAAAGAAGAAACCAAAGAACTGCAAGGTTCAAATCGTGGCAGCTTCAAATTTCAAAAATCCAAATGCAGAGCATGATCTTTGCAAAATGTCACTGAAACTACAAATGAGATGATATGGTGGAAAATTGAACTTGGCTGCATTTAGTAAAAAAAGGAACTGCATAAACAGATAGCCTGACTTCCACTGCCAAATGTGGTGACGGATTATTGATACTTTGAGGCTCTTTAGCTGCTACTGGTCCAGGGGCTCTTATGAAAATCAATGGCATAATGGATTCCACTAAATTCCAGGACATTTTAGCCCAGAATCTGGCTGCCAAAGAATTGAAAGTTGGCTGTGGCGGACCTTTCAGCAAGATAATGGCCACAACCACGTTCCAGCCCACAAAGAAGTGCTTCATTGCTCTTATCCTCATTAGTGGAGAACTAACTGAATATTAACCATGGGGAGGCAGTCTTCTTTTAAACCAAGGTTTCAAACAACACTACTGAATAACACACTCATTGCATTTTTTTGCATATCCATTTGAACTAATTCCATTAAGGAAGGCAGCATTTCTGCAAGTTGATGTTAATTTCACTGCATGTATTGCAATAGCATAATCTATTAAATGAATTACTCTTGTAGCATCTGGTAGATTCTCATACCAGACCGGCTGATCTAGCCCAAGGACTCATAATACAGCAATGTGTTTTGCCTAGGGGGACTCTGGGCTCCGCCTGCAGAGCAATGGTGTTCTACACGGCATCTGTACCAACCTAAATATGGTATTTCTCTTTGAAAAAACTGCCGATCCAGAGGAAAAAAGGAGCAGGAGTAATACCTTCAATATCATAATATACGGCAATACATTTTAACAACGTCCCATAAACCTTTTGGGCGTTTAAAACATCTTTGGATAATTTGGTTTTCAATCCATGCATTTGATAAAAGCTGGGAAAGATAATCCATTTTATTTGGACAAACCCCATTCTTCAAACCCAGGCTGAGACTGCGATGAACTTGAATGTCATTTTCATTATTTAATCAGAAAGTTCTAGTGACTGGAATGTAATAGCGGAAAGCTGCGTCTGTCTGCATATGTCTGCCGACTTTTTATTTTCCCAGCACTCATCAAACTACACAACCAAAATGTCTGCTTGTCCCTTGTGTGTAGAAAAAGAAGAGGTAACGCTACATTTCAGCATATTCATTATAGTGAGCTGATGCTAAAAGCAGCAGATAAATGTCAGATGTGCGGGGAGGCTGACTGGCTCAGTGGAACACACTCAGCGGGCGGTCAGACACTACTGCAGCTACTCACCACAGACGAGGTGCTCTTCATCACTGCTGTCTAAGCAGTCATCGTCTCCGTCGCATATCCATGCTGCTCTCACACACCTCTGGTTCTTGCACTGAAACTCCTCGCTCCCGCAGCGCCGCGGTTCCTCCTCACCTGCCGAGGCTACGCACAAGAACAGAAAGCACTGAAGGCAGCACGCTACTGAGGAAGAAACGATACACCTCCTCAACAGTAACACTCTCAAATTAGAAGTGAATGGGTCGCAGGATCTTGTCATTTTCGCACTCAAAGAGATTCTCGTTGGTCTTCATTGAAAAGTATAATCTGCTCCTTGCAGTCTGTTCATCCTGTTCTTGTTATTTCCTTGACTTTATGCATTTATTCATTAGTTTGCCTTATTTAGAAACCTAAGCGCAGTTTTAATTCTTTTTTTTTACTTTTTAGGAAGCCATGAAATATAGCTCTGGGGCTGAAAATCTATCTCTCTCTATTTCTGAATGTATCTATCCATCTATCTGTCCATCTTACTGTGTGTGTGTGTTTGTGTGTGTGTGTGTGTGTGTAGAAAGAGAGAGAGCGAGAGAGAGAGATGAATCCTCCTGACCAGAAAGGAATGTTTTTGCTTATTAAGTCACGTAGGAGGAATGTTTGTGGCTTAAAAATCTGAGGAATGTTTTTACTGATTAAGCTACATAGTGACCTACGCATGAATTATTCAAGCAAAATAAAGCCATCTGACTTAAGGCCTGATAAAGTAAAGAAACAGCTGCAGATGTTTACAGATGATCAGGAAGGTATTTACTATGCTGGTGGTGCTGAATGCTGAGTGTTGGGAAAACTGTTATCTAAGCACCTCACATGTTCAGGAGAACCTTACATCCTGTCAAAGTGAAACATTTGTTTTCATTTCTTTAATTAAATGTATTTAATATGCCAAAGTCAGCTTGACAGCTCAGGACTTTCGCCCAGTACACAATGAATGAATGAAATATTATAAAACAATACACTGATAAAACATTTCATTCATTTTTTAAAATACATATTTTATTTTTGTCCATTATTTATAAAGATTAAATATGCTGTTAACTTTGATTTCCAACTAGGAATTTTGTAATGGAATGGTCACCTATATGTAATTCCCAGTCAGAATCTTCACTCATTTCCAGATTCAACCATCCGTTTGCTGTGGACGTCCAGTTTTGCAGGTATAAGCAAAAGTCAGTATGAAAGTAAATAAATTTGCAAATAGGACAGCGACAGCTGTTTGTCACACGCAACACATTGAATGAGGAACTATGATGCAACTGAATCTATCCTTCTGCCTATTTCAGTACAAGGGGAGTAAAATGGCCTACCTGAGCAGGTGACATTGTTACTGTCCAGGTGCTGGTTGTCAGCACATGCACACACTCTACCCCCTGGGACGGCCAAGCAGAGGGTACCACAGCCTCCATAATTCACCCTGCAGGCATTGTCACCTAAAAAACAAATATAGGGCCAAACAACTGATCTCCACAAATCTCTCACCATGATCTGTGCGCTTGTTTGTGTATTTATTGCTGTTCGGCTTCTAGCAGTGTTTCTCCTTGAGGCCTCAGAGTTCCATCAGAGAACATAAAAGTTCCCTCCCTCCCTTGCTCTCTTCCTCCTCCCCCACATCAACCACCAATTTCCTGCTCTCGAGGGATGTTAGAGATACATGTCACATCCTTTACAATCACATGTCAAGTGAATTATGAGGAACATCACTGAGGAGAGCCGTGTGACACTTTTATGTTTTGAGTGGAATAATTTGTCTTGTGGACAATGACGCTCACAATCAGGACGGCGAGGAGGAAAAAAGGCGAAAACTGTCACTTATACATGAAACATGAGAACCGGTGTATGCTTTCATTTTGGGAAAAGTTCAAAGCCACCACCTGGACCAATGAGATAAAGGCCAGTGTTTTTGTGGGAGCCAATCCATGCCATGCCAAAGAGAAGAGGCACAATTAATCTCTCTAGTGACAAGAGTGTCGGAGTGAAGGGGAACGCTGAAATCCCCACACTAGCGATAGCGAAGACTGGCGAGAGCTGCGCGGTTTTCTTCGCCATGTTTAATTTGGAGGATCTGTGTCTGAAATAATGTGACATAACTGGAGTCCTCCCCTGGAGGCAAATGCTCCATGTGGTGGTAAGTACAACATAAGACTCTCTCCCAGTACTCATCTGAACTAGTTCAGCCTTAGGATTACCACGTCTGAGGCACACTGGGAAAAGAACCCGTGCTCCAGATGGCACACGCAACCTAACACAGACTTTTTTTGACGGAGAAAGTGAGTCTTTGTGACAACCGCTCTCTTCAAAGACATCTCCTGCAGGTAGAGAGATGAAATGTTGGTGAGGCCAAAATACGGTGCTTGCACTCTCTGAGCATGCTGTGTGTGCGCGAGCACCCCGCTGTGCTCAGTCCCTCCTTCTGCGTGCTGGGGCAGGTGCTTATGAAAGCAGATGACAGTAATCATCCTGCAATGCAGAATGGTTTAAACAGAGCTATGGACCACACCTACCAGGAAGGTGGCCAACCTCCCCATTGCGCACCTCTGGCCCTTTTCCTGCAGTTCCACTAATCAGTATGCAGTTGTAATAACACTGTTTAGTGGCAGGCCTCCCCCTGTGAAATGTTATGCTGCAGGTTTTGGGGCTACAGTGTTATTCACTCAAAAGCTATGTGTCATACCATACACAATATGGACAAAAGTATCAGGACTCACTTTTTTTCAGGGTTTGGGTTAGGTCCCTCACTTCCAGCGAATAGCTATTTTAATGCTTCAGCACACCAAGAAATTTTGGACAACGCCATGGTTCTAACATTGTGGACACATTTACTGTTTGGGGAAGAATCTTTTCTATTCCAGCATGATTGTGTCCTGGTGCACATAGCAAGATCCATAAAGACATGGCTGGATGAGTTTAGGTATAAGAACTCATCTGTGGTGTGTTCAGAGCCCTGATCTTAACCCCATCCAATACCTCTGTGATGAACTGGAACCGAGAGCCACGCCTTCTCATCCAACATCAGTGCCTGACCTTAAAAATGATCTATATTATGAATGGCCACAAATTCCCAAAGAAACTCTAAAATCTTGTGGAATGACTTCCAAGAAGTGTTGAAGATGTTATAGCTGCAGAAAACCCACCTCATAATAAAATCCATGGATTTGAATGCAATGTCACTAAAGTCCCTGTTGGTGTAATGGTCAGGCATCCCAATAATTTTGGCAATATAGTATTTAGCATCTTTATAGATGTGAAAGGGACAATTCTCTCATACATGAACACCACAGCACACTTACTCTGTATTTAACCCATTCATTAGTGAAGCCATGGGCAAAGGTTTGGGCATGTTACGTTGCTCAAAGTGGACCTAAGAGGCGCTTAGCAGTCTTGAGAATTGAACCCACGACTTTCTAATTGCAGGGAGACTGCCCTAACCATTAGGCCACCAGCTGCCACCATAATACCGTAAAATCCTGTGGTGGAGATCTGTCTACACTGCAACAGCTCAAAGTGAACATCTATGAATACAGATTCAAAAAAATTAAATGGCTTACCTTGCTGACTCTGTGCATCAAACACTCTGAGCCCAAAGAGAGGAGGTCTCTCGCTCCTGAGAAGGGTGACCTCACGCGAAAGCAGATCCAGCTGGAAGATGGAGGCGTTCATGTACTCCGTCCAGAAGATGGAATTTCGGTAGTGTGAAATCCCGAAGGGGTGATTCAGCTCCTTGCCATTGTACACCACCTGGGTCACACAGAACAGCGTGGAGGTTAGTAGGAGTTGAGGACCCAGCTGTGGGTGTGTATCAAGAAGGTTTGTTTTACTTTATGGTGCTTCTCCATTCTTCTTTTTTCACACATCTTTTGCTATTTTGAAGCACCTAAGAATCACTTAGTGACTGTAATTCTACTTATGATAATGATCACTTCAAGAAACACGATGAAACATTTAATGTAGCATTTAAGATTCACCCCTTAAAGCTTAAGAGTCCTTTTGCAGACCTCACTTTCTAAACTTTAGACAGCACTCTACTTACACTTTATTCCATCACTGAATTTGAGTCATTGTCTATTATGGGATTAGAATACTGTAAAAATAAATCCTGGGATTAAGGTATTAACATATAATCTCACCCCAGCCAGTTCCTCAGGAAACCTACCATTCTACCAGTGCCGTTGAGGTAAATTCTCTCTATGTGGTCGTAGTAAGCATCACACCAGTACATCGTGCTGGTGCCGTGGTCCAGGGTGAGCCCATTAGGCCACAGCATGTTAGAGGTGACAAATATTTTGCGGTTAGAGCCATCCATCCAAGCTTTCTCTATTCTGCCAATGCTGTCGTTGACTTCATCCTCCTCCCAGTCAGTCCAGTACATCCAGCTGAAACAGCAACAGCATATTAATGCAATGCTTATATTTATAACATCTTGATTTGTTTGTAGTTTTCCAGAAACAATTCAATGCAAATCTCAAAATCTCAGTTTTAGATGTAAATGTCAGTAATTACCATTTTAATTCATTATAATTAATGGTGAGTGGGTAATATGCATAGCAGTAAAACAAATTTAAAACATTATTAGTGTGTATTAGTGAGTGAATGGCTTTCCTTACTTTATTCATGCATTGAATTTTATCTGATATCATAATAGATTGATATTTCATTGCATTACATTTTATACAGACTGTCCCCTATGGTCCACTCTTTACTTTTAATAGAAATTCCCACTTAGGATGGACCAATACGTTTATGTACTAAAAACAGCAATGATTTCACTTGAACATTTTCCAGCTTGTCTTTATTCCAAAGAAAATTACCCAGGCAGTATTTATCATAATGCCTTTATGACTGTATAAATGATTCATGTTGCGATTGGATGCCTGTACTGTAAAGCCGTCTAGGCCATCAACACTCCTTACAATGTCGAAGTGCACGGGCAGGGCTAAACTTATAGAGGCAGACATATAAAAATGCTTTTTAATGCTGTTTTATAGCTTCCATTTCTTATATGGACTCAATGCAGGGAGTTTTCTCATTATATTTTCATGAATACGGTCATAAAATATATATATTTAAAAAAAAAAAAAAAATATATATATATATATATATATTTACACACTAAAGAGTCATTTTCGTTCTTGAAAATCTGGCTACTGTTTGGTTAATGTTTAGAGCACTTTGTGAGGCATTCCTGCCCATTCACTGACAAATAACAGATGAGCTGAATCATGGTGTAAAGGTCTCTATAGTGGTATTCAGACAATAGAAGGAAACAGTCCATTAAAACAAGTTGCTTCAGGTTTGTAAGACATTCTTGAACCAAGACCAACAAGCAAGCATGGCTTCATTCACTTTATTAACTGATATTTAAATAGTGGGTTGTCATTGGAAAATATCATATAACGTTTTATACCAACCGCCGATATTTACATCTACTTATTTAAATCATTCCAAAATCAATTCATTAAATCTGCGTTTTCACCCCCTCGATGTGCAGATTAAGAAGATAAATGTAGAGATACAACCTACATTTTGCAAATGGGTAGCTATAGCACCTGAAAAGCTGCAGCAAAACTTGCCACAGATAGGTGAGTGGAGAGGGGCGGTTAGTCACAGTGATCTAAAGACGACTGATTTCCAACATGCAGTTTACATCCTAATCCATCATTACAAACTGATTTCTACAGCAGTTTCCTATTTTCCTCATGCCTCATGTTCACCATGCTGTAAAAAGTGAAATGTCATCCGCAAGAGTCCTCTGATATTTGAGAAGTGATTGGGTCAATGTTTGGACATGATCCTTTCTTTAGTAAGTGTACTTAAGGGATTTGTAGCCTCTAAGCGGCCAGCGCGGCCTTTTCCTTCCTCATCAATGATGGAGGCCTTGCTACATGTGGACTACATAAAAAAAGACAGCGAGGTTTCTGCAGCCGTGCATGCTCTGACTGTCCATCTTCACTACACTGTGTGCGTACAGATACACCGAGCAGTCATAAAGTTTAAACCCACTCATTTTGTGTTAGACACCCTTGTGCCAATAAAACAGCTTTGACTCATCAAGGCATGCACTGAAAAAGGACTCCAAAGACTCACATTCTGACCCTTGTTAAAGTCAGTTAGACTCTCTTATTTGCCCAGCCTGCCCACAGAAGACCAGGGACAAGCAAAGGCAGGGAGAAAAAAGCCCCCCCAAAAAGAGATGGAGATAAAGAGAAAGGAAGAAGAGATATGGAGAGATTTAGAGTGGACAAGAGAGCGAAAAAGAGGGGAAAGAAAACATCAGATGACTGAATCACACTGCTTTCATTGGCTTATTGCTTTAATATTATTTTATATAATTTTTGACTCTAATACACTACTACAATAATTGGACCTTACCTCACTCACTCGTTTTTCCATTCACATTCTATTTGTTTCTAAACTTTTAAAGTATATATTAAACTACGACATGATTGTATGTAAATCTAATTACTTAGTACAAATCATTATAACATGGCAATTATATCATTCAGCGTTAGTTTGTTTCTTTATTGTTACTGCATCTCTCTCTCTTTCTGCCTCTCTCTCCCTCTGCGTATACACACACACACACACACACACACACACACACACACACACACACACTCAGAGGGAGAAGAGATAAGGAAAGAGAGATTTAGAAACAAAAAGAATGTTAATGGAAAAAATGAGTGAGTGAGGTAATGTCCAATTATTGTAGAAATGTATTAGAGTAAAAAAATATATAAAATGATATTAAAGCAATAAGCCAATCGAAGCAATGTGATTCAGTAATCGGTTTAAGAATATATGAATAATTAATGATAGCAAAGGAAACCATTCTATGAACTTTTCATTCATACAGTAATAAGCAATACATAAATCAAATATGTGCTGTGATATTTAGGGCTACATGGAGTACAAGGGTACTGAACATTGTTCAGCGAATCAAGGCTCCTCAGAATCAACTAACCACTTTATAAAAATATTTAGCTCCCTGTTTGTTACAGACATTCAGGGAGATTTTTCCAGGCTAAGAATCTCAGTGTGCGCTTCAGGAGCTGAGGTGAGGATCTAGTGGATGCTGAGATAACACACATGAAACAAAAAAAACTGATGAAAGGGAAAAAAACCAGATAGTAACTGGATGGAGTCAAAATGAGAAAAAGTGAGATAGCAGAAAAGAGAGAGAGAAAGAGAGAGAGGAGGCGTGGAGGTTACTGAGTCAGACGAGTTAATCCTTATCATTTTAAGGCAGGCTTGCAGTGGCATGCAGAGAGAGAGATGTATTGCAGGGGGTGAGATAGAGGAGCAGGGACAGGTGGGTGTTATTTCAGCAGGGGAATCCCATCCAGCAGGGCAGATAGAGATCACCATGTCACCTGCTTTGCTGATAGATGGCCAGTTCCTAATGATAGGGCCTCACCTCAAAATGCTATAAATAGGCCTAAGCCAACATACAGCTGGAGGTTCAGTTTCTATTAGGCGATATTGATTTTTGGACTTTAGGCGATAAAAAAAAATCCCATTGCATTTGCACCTGCATTTTGTTTTACCAGTTGCACCATGGTCAGTTAACTTAAACATTAGTTTCTCAGGAGTTACTGAAGTAACATTTATGGCATTTAGCCAGCACTTTTATCCAAATTGACATCCATTCCCTAACTACTCAGGCCTCAGACCTCAGACAAGTGACTCTATTACCAGGAAGAAAAAAAGTTATTACTATACATGCTCTTCTATATGGAGTCCCATGCTGACAACAAATATGCACAAACCATCTGTGCATTCTGCGCACTACGGGAAGTAATTCGCAACGCGCTAAATAGTGCACTGATAATGGCTTTCTCTCACTTTGCATGAGCATCAAACAGCAGCAAAAAGCAGTGCGAGCTCGTGGCCTCAGGGCTCAATCTACTGTGGACAAATGTCAAGTCTCCGAGCATTCTGGTTGAAGTTCAGGCTCTCTGATCACTAATATCCAACTCCATAGGTCAGACTTTACACGCCACTGTCTGGTCCAAACCAGCACCTTCCAACCCCAACCTTTGTTAGGGCTGATCTCCCTTTACTGGCTGTCAAAACACTGCACATCAGAGCTGGAAGGAAGCAGCCAGTTCCCGATTTGCTGTCAGAGCTCTGGCTGCTCCTGCATGCTGCTTTTCACCATGAGAAGCAGCCTGACGCCGGTGACGTGAAGACTTCATAAAGGTCTCCGTGCTGGCAGCTCAGCAGAGGACGCTTTTAAAGAAGATTCTAATCGTTTCCGCATAACTGAACTCATCCTGGCGAAAACATGGCACGTGCTAGTGACAGGAGAGGTATAATAAAATCTATTAATAATAATAATAAAATAATACCATGGCAGCTTCTCGCATTTACACATTACTCACGCTGACGTACACATTCACTGTCTGATTTCACGCTAAGCACACAATGATGGCGGCTCTCTCCACCTATTGTATCCGATGTCATTTAGTCATTATGTTGTTGATGCTGTCATTTAAGAAGCATTAGTTTCATTAAATGCAAGAGGGAGTTGCATAAATTGCATAAGCACAGGGTTTGAACGATGAACATAATTATGGCTCCGAGCTAATGAACCCATTGTGTCTGTAAATAATGTAACTACTCCACTCACATTCCTTGTCTGAATAACTCCATAATCAACACCTCTCGGGTTTAGTAGAAAATGTAAATCAATTGTTAAGTGCTAGCTTTACTCTGGGACAAGTGTATGCTGTTACAGAGCGGATGAGAACACAGTTACTAGATATCTACAGCATTGCCAGTTCTCCATCTTCTAGTCATTTACAATTTACAATAGGAGTGGCAATTATTGCCTCCCTGCACCATATAAAGTGTGCAGCATTTAAGGAATACAGCCACATCAACTGCAGAGTGAGTGAAGAGAGCGTTTGCAGACTCAAGCGTATAGAGTTTATATTTTGCTCTTCAGGATTCACCTGTTTTTCTCATATGAAGGAAAGGTGATAGTGAGAATAGCTCCAGGTTGTCAAACTCACATTTTTGCTACCCATGCCAATGGCAGCCTGCAGATATACAGGAACCTGAGCATATACGTATGTATAATGATCTTTATAAGGCTTTTCCAACCAATCTCTATGTCTATAACTCTATGTTAGTATAGATAAATACTGGCATTGACGGTAATTATATACCTACCTAATGCTTACAAAAAAAACAAACTGTGAATAAAGACTACAGGCTTTGCTGGTATGTATTTAGTTATCTCTATCTATGCTTGTGTGTTATTATGAACCTTATATAACATAACATGACCTCTTTCCAATTTTCATTAATTAAACAGGCTTTTATTTAGTGCCTTATTAGATGGATTTGCAGTTGTGTGCAAACATGTGGGTCAAATTTCACAGTTGGTTCATTTAAAATAACTTTAATCTATGCTTAAATATTGCAGTAGTTTTTAATGCACATTTTATGGCAAATTTAATGTACTGGAAAAAAAATCTGGGGACTACTTTAAAACCTTCAGTTTCTTGGAAGTAGATTGAGATTGAGTATGATGTGTTTTGCAACACATATCGTAATATCCAGCCTCTTCACTGCCTGTGGGATATTAGTACCCATGGTTTGACGATATTCATTATAATCCTTTTTTTACTCTATTCCCAGAACACTTTCTGTGCCACGGGGTTGCCACATGTCCCCAAAACATTACAGATCCACACCCATGCTTAATAGTTGGCAATGTATTATTTTATTTAAATAGTTCTCCTGTGGTCCACAAAACATACCTTTGAAGATTGCAGCTTTGATTATTTTTTATACCCCTAGAGGGTTTTTTTTTTGTCTTCCTGATCTTGCCCTGCCTTCAACAGTTCTCCTTAACTTCCATTTCTTACTGATATTTCTAGCAGTGCTAATTAGAAGCAGGAGATGTTTAAATATCTTTTATAGACTTCTCTTGCTTTATAAGGGGTAACCATCATTAGTTTAAAATCTTCAGTCTAGATGGGCTCGTGGCTGTTAAAACACCCCAAGTGGTTTTAAGGATCAGACGTGGATTAGAGCCTAATTACCCAATTAAACTCAGAGACCTTACAATAAACAACATGAATCAATCAACTTAAAGGGTGACCAAACTTTCCCATGTCACACGTGCTAAAATATTTTTTTTCAGTATATTATTCTCAGAAAAAAATTGGTAATTATGCACTGAAATTGTGCATATCATTCACATATTCATTCATATATTAATTTATGCGGATTTTGCAGGGGTGCCAAGACTTTGTGTAAATGACCTCGGTTCTGATTGGTTGCCACATTCAAAAAGAAGCCCAGGTTCAAACCTTGTCAGTCCAGTTTGAGTGAACAGGGCTAAATCACCGTAGAATAAACAGGAGGATTTATGTAAATACATTGGTTGGTGTGAATAGGGATGGATATCGCTAAGGTTTTAACAGTATTACTACTTCTATGGATACCACATATTGGTTCAGTACTTTATCGGTATTCTTTTGAATACAAAATTGAGAACAGAATAACAACACTTTAACCAAAAACATAACCCTAATCTAAAAGTTAGGTTAGACTCACTACAATTAAGTATAACACTTGTGTTGTGTGTGTGAGCAAGTTCTCTCGTTTTGTATATGCGTGTGTGCATGAGTTCTCTCATGTTGTGTGTGTGTGTGCGTGTGCAAGTTCTCTTGTGTTGTGTGTGTGCGTGCACGAGCGTTCTCTCGTGTTGTGTCTGTGCGCGTGTTCTCTCATGTTGTGTGTGTGCCTGCGCTCGGGTTCAATCGTGTTGTGTGTGCGCGCACAAATTCTCACATGTTGTGTGTGTGTGCCACAAGTTCTCTCGTGTTGTGTGAGTGCACGCAAGAGTTTTCTCGTGTTGTGTGTGTGTCTGTGCGCGAGTTCTTTTGTGTTGCGTGTGTGTCTGCGTGAGAGTTATCTCATGTTGCGTGTGTGTCTGCGTGTGAGTTCTCTCGTGTTGCGTGTGTGTCTGTGTGCGAGTTCTCTCGTGTTGTGTGTGTGTCTGTGCGCGAGTTCTCTCGTGTTGCTTGTGTGTCTGCGAGTTCTCTGGTGTTGCGTGTGTGTCTGCGTGCGAGTTCTCTCGTGTTGGGTGTGTGTCTGCGTGCGCGTTCTCTCGTGTTGCGTGTGTGTCTGTGCGCGAGTTCTCTCTTGTTGCATGTGTGTCTGTGCTCG
>JBBMFX010000002.1:7917393-7934500 GCA_037832545.1 Rhabdalestes septentrionalis | reverse complement strand
CGCACACACACACTCACACACACACACGCACATACGCACACACGCACACACACACACACACACACGCACACACACACTCACACACTCACACACACACACTCACACACTCACACACTCACACACTCACACACATACATACATACAAATCAGAATATGTTTTGTAATGACAAGACAGCTGTTTTCTTTTTTTTACTTAGTTAAATGGTTCTTGCCATGATGTGGAACCGAAGCGGAACAGGATCACTAACTGTGCACCAAAACGAACACCACAACTGATGATCCAAACACATTAAGAAGGCAAGAATAAATTTTAATAAATTCTTGATGAAGAACCCCTATTAATTAAACACGGTTCCAGGTTGATTCCTCATGAATCTGACAGAAAAAATGTCAAGGACGTCCAAAGCTGTCATCAGAGAATTAGGTGATATTTTCTAAATTCATCTACAATGTAGCCATAATATAATACTATTATACACTTTAGTACATGGTATATGTAAATCTTAAAACAATATTTCAAGGATTTTGAATGATCAAATGAGACATTCTGAATGTTAAATTTATTTTAGATTCTGTATGAGTTTCTGTGAGGATTGGGACATTTGGTTTTATGCTTTGGAAATGAATCGTGAGCTGCAATTCCAAACCTCTGAATGGTAGTGTTACATAAGGCCAAAGTAGCAAATATTTGACAAACAGTGCACACCAAGGAGGGGAGTTTTGAAAAATGTATCCTAAATCTGACTGTATGAACTACCTGCTTCAACTGGAGTGCAGTTGCTTCAACAAGTGCAATTTGACTGCAATCAGCAAACTGCAATCACAGGGTTTAGCACAACATGTGCACAAGCACAACGAACATTTGATTTGCTGCTAATGGATTCCAGATACAATTCTGAATCAAAACCAAAACTGTGTGAACGTTTTCAGTTCAGCTACTTCTTGATCTGGCTCAATGTTTGCAAGCATTCAGACTGACAAAATCACATGCAGTACACACACACACACACACACACCGCATTATATGTTCACCCAGAGCTAGAACAGATGTTAATAGTGTGCATTTATACAGCTTTTATAATCTCCATGGGAAAGCACTGCTAATTAAACAGAATGTTCTGGAGCAGTTGCACGTGAGCCTAAGGTCACCATGCCTGATGCCAAGTGGCAGCAAGAAGTGTAGAAAGTTCCTCTGAAGCAGAGTGTTGGAGCAGTGTAAGCACATTCTCTGGAGAAAAACAGTACCATGCCAATACCTTGAGATGTTTGTGGACCACAGTTAGTCATGCAGTCCCAGTACCTGACCTCACTACCGCTCTCGTGGCTCAATTCAACAATGCATGTAAAAGCTCAAACTCTGGCAATAAAGCAATTATATAATAATAAAAGCCAAATGCTAAATAGCTGCTCCTGAAGGGAAGGACACTTTGAAAGCAAATATAAAAAGCAGTTTAAACCAGGGATTCAATATGGAAGCTGTTCATCCTAACCAAACACTCCCTCAGTGCATAACTGCACCAAGGCAACAAGTACGGAACATGACAAAGATGAAAAGCTCCATCATGTTCAACAGCTTTTTAACACTGGGACTTTTATTTATTTTTATTACTTTAAAGAACCATTCCTTTTTCCTCAGAATCCTTTGCAACAACTTCTCAGCTTTTTTTGCCTATGTGTAATTTCTTTCTTTTTCCCTTAGGGACCATATTCGCGAAGCTCATTAAATGGTACGTATGTTAACCTTTGGTCAGTTTGAACATTAAAGGAAAGATCGCAGCTGGGCTCTTCTTCGCCTATAACCCCACTTCTCTTTACCTCACCATCTTACATTTGTTAAATGTACTGAACCAATTAAAAAAAGGCATCAAAAGTGACTGTAGGAGTATCAAACGCATCTTGGTAGAGAAGTCATCAAGCCACATTTATTTAGAAACTTCTCTTCTGTTCATACATATAGATGCTTTTGTTTTTTGTGAAATACTGTTATCTATACCTTTCGAATGAATGAGCCTATGAAAGATTTAATGCATGAAAAAAAGAAAAAAAGGGTTTAACGAATGAATGCAGCTCTTTTGATGAGAATAAATCTGATTTTATATTGTTTCTGGAAACAAAGCACAATGCAATAACTCAATAATGTCTGTTTGAGTCTGTGAATAGTGTAAGTGAAGAGTATGGTTTACAAGCCATTTTTCATAGCTCCCGTAGCTGAAAGCTGCTGAAATGGCTGAAAATCTGATATTATAGAAGTTGCTGAGAAGATGGTTTCTTAAGCAGCAGAGCTTTAAGCTGCCGTCTGAGCTACACTACAATTTATCTAAAAGCATTTCATGAGTACAGTAAAGTCTTTATGTAAACACCTTCTTTCCTTTAATATTACAGAAAGCATCTAATACTACTTGGGGAATGAGGCCTGCATGGGGGCAACTGATGACAAGAGACACCAAGGAGGCAGCAGGCACTTAATCTATGGACGTCTAACAGAGATAGAGGTACGGTGGCTTTTGAATCAGTGTTAAGACTAGGCTGACAAATCATCTCTGTCAGGCAGCATGGCTCTCTCTCTGAACAGGTGTAGCATCTACCTGGAATACAAATGCCACATTCTGGACATGCAGGTGCTGCTGAATCAGTGCTTAAGGATTCAAGCAACATATCAACGTCAAAAACAGCAAGGCTGAAGAGGCGATAAGGTATAGGCCAATTTCTTCCTTTTTTTTCTGATGCAAGAGCTGTCAAGCAGAAATCTCAAAGAGACCATAGAGACATCTGAAAATATCTTTCTAACAGTATCAGACAGATGACGCAGTCTATTAGTTCATAAGAATCATAAGGCCTATTAACTCCATCAACACTGGAAACAAGATTAACCCTTAGAACTCAGAGGGCATCAGTAAAATCTGAATCAACTGTTTGTTTCGAAGCCCTAAAATAGAACTAAAAATAAATACATAAATAAAATGAATAAAGTTATTTTTTGTGGGTATGTGTGCGCTGCCATTTTCGAAAACCTCCATAGCTCAATTATTATGTTTTTAAATGACAATAACTTTGGTTCTATGTAGCATAGGAACACTAAACAAAGCTTAACATGACACTGGATACGATGGAGCATCAAAACAAACTGAGGGAACCTCCAAATAAGAGCAGCTTTGCAGCATTTGTAGCATTTTCTCTTGCATTCTAAGGGTAGTGTGCTGACGTCACCTGACATACAGCATGCGGCATACATCTGTGCAGACATCAACAATGACCGGAAAGGCTATGCATCATTATGAACAGCTGAACTTATAATCCAAGGACAAATGTCAAATAAGCTGGAAAAACATACATATGTATTTGAGCGTGTATACATACACATGTTACATATGTTATAACACCTTCCTCAACCCTCCTTTG
Source organism: Rhabdalestes septentrionalis (assembly GCA_037832545.1). NCBI lineage: Eukaryota > Metazoa > Chordata > Actinopteri > Characiformes > Alestidae > Rhabdalestes > Rhabdalestes septentrionalis. The sequence goes on along the minus strand of JBBMFX010000002.1, from coordinate 7,931,101 downwards.
CAGATTTAATAATCCACACTATTCTACAAAGGCTTCCCAAATGTGTGTTTGAGTGAAATACTCATCTAAAGGACAATTGTGAGGCCAGGCACTGATGTTGGGTAAGAAACACTGCCTCACAAAGGTGAGCAATTGGTCGTCCTTCATCAAAATGTACTGTCATCAGTATGCCTTTCTGGCATTCTACACCAAACTCAGACTTATCCACGAGGTACCGCTGCTCCAGGATCAAATATTGTACACCACTCCACCAGTCCCTGGCATTGCACATAGATGTGTGTGCAGCTAATCAGCCAATGAAATACATTTCATGAAGATTCCAATGCCCAGTTCTTGCGCTAATGTTGATGGTTTAAAATGGTGTAGTGTGTGACATGACAAGTTTTATGCACTTTGCTCTTCAGCAGTTGACCACTTTAGATCTAACAAGGCAGTGATTTGTTGAATCCATGGGAAGGTGCCACATTTAAAGCCTCAGAGCTCTTCAGTCCCATTCATTCTAATGTCAGTTTTTGACCTTTGAGACTGGGTGGAACCTTATTTTGTACATTTGGTATCAATAGGTGTGGCTGAAATTTCTGAGCTCAATTATCATAATGGGTGTGTGCATAGTTTTGAAAGTGTTGTGTATATTCAGAAACTGTACCACACCGACAAGGGTATTTGTTACATACTATTCTACATTTGGAATGGCAACAGTGTATATTGTATAAAGTTTGATGATTAATATTTTGGGAAGCTAAGTTTGCTCCCAGGCCTCTCTGGTATTACATAGTACAGTTCAACTGAATAAACTGCTTGAATTTGTCAGAAAAAAAAACAAAAAACCCCAGAATGTACAAGTTTGTACTGCGAAGATGAAAAGGGCCTCAGAATGTCCGAAAGTTTGCACGAGCGATTGATTGTCCTTGGCAAGATCATGCTGCTGTGAGTCTTGAAATTCTGACCTCAATAGCAAAATTGAAACAAAGGGAAAAAAATGAACAGCTAAAAGAATTTTTACACAGCAGTTCAAGGTTTACGACTGAATGAAAGCAGCTATGTGCCCTTAAACCTCTGGCAAACAGACTAACAGGAACCGAGTTCAATTCAGTGCTTTCACTGCAGATGCACACATAACTTCCTTCAGCGGACTTTGAATATTTTTTAAAAGAACAAGCACCGAAAAATATCTGTCATTCCTCCACCAAGACAGCTTATGAAGCAAACCCAGAGAAGAGAGACTGCATGTGTATAAAGATCGGCACACAGCTTTCATTTCTTTCCAAATCAAATTTCAGTCGCACTCTTCACTTATAATGGCAAAACATCTCTCACGGTGTCGCGCTGCATTTGTTTCAAGGAAGTTAAGCCGAGCTATCTGTAGTGCGGTTAAACAAAGTTTATCCCCCACTCTTATTTCCCTGGCTGGAATTTTCATTTTGAATTGAAAGACAACGCATTCCATCAAAGCCTCCCAGCAGCGAAGTTGGAGAGGAAAGTTCTTTATTGAAGAAAACTAAAATAAATAAAATATCCCTCCCCCCCAACAAAAACAAAAAAAACTGCACCACATGCTGAGCCACCATCAGAAGCCATACCAATTTGTTTTGTTTCCATGCCACATTGCTCCAGGCTTAAGGACCTGCACTGCTCTCTCTGGCTCACTCACACACATGCAGCTGTGTCTTGCATCTCGCCAATTAGAGGATGAGCAGCAAAAGGAGATGGGCTGACTGGCAGTTTCACCAAGACCTGTATGCTTTCATCTGTATGGAACCTGGAGACTGGGCCAGTGTGTTGCTTTTCTCCAAACTAACTGCTTTTAACACTGAGTGCACAGCAGAGGCCTGGAGACCATGTGCGTGAGAGAGAGTGAGAGTGTGTATGTGTGTTTGTGTGTGTGTGTGTGTGTGTGTGTGTGTGTGTGTATGTAAGAGAGAGAGGTGCAAGAGAGAGTGAGAGAGAGAGAAAGAAAGAGATGGAGAGGGAGAGAAAGAGAGACATCATGAATAGAAAATCCTTACGGATTACGTTCACATAAAACCCACTAGACCTAATAAATACCATGTCATAAAGTAAGCATTTCTGCTGCTAAAATATTATGCTCATTACCAAATGCATTAAAAAGACACAAAAACGTAATCCCCAGTGAATAGAGGAGGACGGCCTCTGTGCTTGTTCGATAGAGGTATAACAGAGTAAGCAAAACCCTTTGCCGAACAGGATTTTCCCCCATTCAGAATAAGAGCGCAGATAGAAAATGGAGCACCGCTGGACCAGAGCCTGCATTCACAAAGCAACTTAAAAGGAGAACAGGGGAAGAGGAATTACTAACCTTTAAAAGGACACTTCAACATTTTGAAAATGAAGCCTTTTTAGGGCTTTAGACCTTTAGAATGCAGGATTCATTATTCTTCTCTACTTTCCAGTTTGTGGTAAGAGGTATCGCTTTACCCGGTTTACCGGTTCATGGTATTCTGCAGAAAATTTGTTTCAAGATGTGAGTTTCATAAAGACCTTAATAACAGTGTGGCAGGAATAAGTGTCGAATTTGCCGCAATGTAAAGTTGGACACATCACAAGCTATACAAACACGTAGCATTAATGTGTTACTAGTGACAGGAGGCTAGCATGAACACGCCCACAGCCTCTAGTGAGAGGTACCCCACAGGAAAAGGAGCGGGAAAACAGGCGTGCAGAGCAAAGAGAGGGAGAAAGGTGATAATTATGGAACAGCAAAAGTAAACAAATGCATAACATATGCAGAAACCCCCACTTTAATGTAGATCAGCAATTGCAGTGTCAGTCCAACTCAGATTTTATCTGAGAACCAAACAAAAAATTGATGTCTTCACTTCCATGGGAAAAAATGATGTCTGCACTACCATGGAAACTGCAGATATCCTCCACATTTTTTTTTACTTTTGTACGAAATTAATGTGCAAAATACACTAATTCAGAATTAAGTTGCACTATATTATATGAAAAGGGAAAGTGACCATTCTGTCATACTTGAACACACCAGAACACACAGTGTGAACAGTACAAACTTTTCTCTGCATGTTTCCACAAAGCACCCGAGGAGAAGTGGGGGTACTGTACCTTGCTAAGGGAACCTCAGAGGTGGTTAGTAGTCTTGGGAATTGAACCCATGCCTTCCTGATCGTAGGGCAAAACTAACGTCCTAACCACCAGACTACCAGCTGCCCTATTGTGTCCTTTGTATGGTTATTTAAACAAAAATGTATTTTGCCCTGAACTGCAGACATCAAAAGCTAGCCAATCCTCCACAAGACTCTCCACAGGAATAGAGGATGGCTGAAGGTAATTGCACTGGTGGAGAGATTGACATGGAGGGGGATATTATAATATAGATGACTTAGAGCTGCTTTGCAAGTATTAAAAGTGGACATTTGTGACAAAAGTGACTCTAAAGTGGACTCTTTGTCTCCAAGCTGCACAAAAAGTTTAAAAACTGCCATTCTCAGTTACAGTCCATCATGGAGATGCATAGTAGTTCTATCAAACAAACAAAAAAAAAGCTCAGGTTGTTACCATGGAGTCTAAACTAAATGAACTATCCATTATCCTCAGTGTTAACAACAAAGATCTCAAGGGCAGGCAAGGAAGGCACAGTCCCAAGAAAGAAAAAAAACACCAACAGCCCTCGCACAAAGGGTGCAATAATAAGATTTTTCTGTGGGTGGCAGAGGCAGCCCCACTAACACACATGGGCACCAAGCTGTCAATCTTTGCTGAGTGAAGTTATAGCCTTAATATGCTTAAAGGATGATTGTATCCACTGGGGGAGGATACTTGATCACACTGAAGGTAGTTCTTCCTTTATTATCTTGTCTACACTTGTTTTCATTTGAAATGTTCTGTATGAGCTTCTGGTATTTAATAAGGTAGCTCCTCACATTCCTCCCATAGAGGGTCATAATCTGTGCAGGTTGGATAGTAACTTGTTTACTATTATATCATCACCCACTTCTAGTGGAATGCTTGGAGGACACATGCTCAAATCTACTAGCTGGGATATTAACGGGTTAAACCAACCAGTGTGCAGTAAAGTACTTCCATACCTTCCGAGTCTAGGGATACATATTGCTTTTCTACAGGAAATGCCCATGAAAGATATTCACCAGTCTAGGGTACATAAATGATGGGTTGTCAACTGTTTCATTCACATTTCAATAATAAAGCAAGGGGAGCTGCAATTCTCATCCATAAATCTGTGCCATTTATCTCATCACATGCCAGACTTGATCCTAATGGAAGATTTATCATAGTGACGGAAAACATCTGTTATACCCCTGTGACCCAAGATAATGTTTATGCCCCTAATTGGGATGATTTTGATCCTTTTTATCTTCCTTTCAAGATGTGTAATCCCACTGCCTCGTTTTGGGCGTGACTTCAACTACGGGCTTCACTCTTCATTGCAATGTTCTATGATGAATATGAAACCTCAATCAAAATCTACAAAAATTATATCATGTTTTTCAAAGGAGTTTGATACAATTGATTTTTGGCAGTTCCCAAATGCTTCCAGTTGATCTTATTCCTTTTTCTCACATGTGCATCGTACTTCTATACTTACAACACACACCTGCATGTAGAGCCCCACCAATGAAGGGTCTGTGACATTCAAACTGAGATAGAAGGACCACGAAGATGGCATGTCATTACATAGTTACTACCCTGATACATCTGTTCATATTGATAAAACCGAGAGCATTTCTGCTTTCATTCCATGAGAAACTTTTAAAGCTTATACAAGAGAACAAATGATTGCCTACACAGTTACAAAAAATGAAAATGGGAAAAAGCTTGGCTGATTCAAAAGCTCTGACTGAGGATATTTAATTCAATATTCCCAGCATGAGCAGGGCGATAAGTCTTGCAACTTGTGAGCTTACCAGCTGTGCCAGAGAGCCTTAGCTCACCAAATCTTGCAAATGAGAAGACACTCAGACACCACAACTGTCCCACAGTTAAGAAATGATGAGTTTAAAAACTATTTGAGCTGTTTATACACTTATGAGCCTGTCAGACTTTTAAAAAATGTATAGCAATATTAGACCTATGTGTTCATCTTGGAGCTACACATCCCAGCGGAGGAGATCACCAGGGCAGCCTGTGCTGCAAATATGTCCTGGGCCAGATGGCCACCCTAAAGAATTTCATAGATAAACTAATTCCTCTCCTAATTAATATGTTTGCTGAGTCTTTTTCATCTAAATGCTTACTCCAGTCTTTGAGACAAACATCAGTCTTTTTCATTCTAAAAAGTAACAGGGAATTGTCTGTGGTTCATTTAGACCTACCTTGATCAGCGTGGATAATTGTATAGTGTTAGTTACAGTACTGGAAACACTGTTAAATTAAATCCTCCCTTGAGTAATTTCATGCGATCTAATTGAATTAGTAAAATATATTCATTCTTTCTTTCTCATTTATTTAATAATATATAAAATCTCTCTTCATCCACCAATTTCGGAGAGGCTTTTTTCATGAAAGTCAGAGAAGGACTTGGACCGGTGGAGTGGGAAATGCACTCTAGAAAAGTACTGGATATGGGCAACATGGATTTAATGGGTGAAGTTTCTGTATTAAATCGGTGAAGTTTCTGGTTATGACTAATGAGTAATTTAGAACACTTTCCTCTCTTCTACTTTTGGCTATTGCCATTAAGCCCCTCTCTATAGCCTACATTGTGATAACCAAATCTCAGGAGTGTGTAGAGTTACTACAGAACAAAAAGGTTCACTTCTGGACACCTCTCTGTTTACACAAAAGTGAACTGTTTCATTTAAATACAGCTGTGCACGACTTTCCAAACTCCCCCATTTGAAATAGTCATAGCCAATTGTATTCCTTTAGGCATTGAGATTATATTTGAAAAGCTTTGTAGAGTAGAATCAAGCAAGATCTAAAGTAGCAGACACTACCTCCGTCTCCTCCGTTTTAAATAAAATGTATCATTTTATTTAAAATAAATATACTTCTCCAATTTGCATATAGTATATACATTCTCTTAAAGTCTTTTGCCAAGGAATCGATGGGATGATATCTGGAGTTTGTTGATGGGGTGGACTCCAGAGCTTCATAGAGCGTGTAAACAGACAAGAATTTAGAGACCCAGATTTGAGTCCTTCTATTGATTGGGGGCTGGCAGCCCAAATGTTGATTCTGTCTGACATAAGACCCAGCATGACAAACTTTTGGAAACCATTAATTACACTGGAAACATATTAGTCATATATAACCTTAAACTCTGGATGTAACTTAAGCATTGATGTACCTCAGGCAGCTGCGTGGAGGAGGCATTTTCCCACCCTTTTTGCTTTTTACTTATCTTTCACCTTCCTACCTCAACCTGTCCCCCCAGTCCTCCACTGTTAATCACTCTCACTATTTAAACCCTGTCTACACAGTGCTCCAATGCACAATAAGGCGTTCACTCAACATTTTCATTTGCCTCTTTTCACCTGTATTTTGCCAAGATGTTTCTCAGTTTTTGTTTCTCATACTGTCCCTAGTAGTTTGCATCACACACCTGCACTTTACATTTATTTTCATATCTGTCACTCCTCAGTCACTGGTTTTGCACCAACTCTTTCTCTCTTTCTTCCCTATTCCTCACATTCTCCTTTACCCATCACTTTTCTATTTATTTTTTATTTTAATTTTTTCTCTGGTTTGTACACAATCCATTGTGCCGCATTCCCCTTACCCATTCACTCTTGTTGTTATTATTTCCTTGCGTTTGTTCCTTTCTATTCTTCCTTTTGCATTACTTATCTCATTTATGTCTTACCCCATTTCCTTTTTATTTAATAGACTAATAGATTTAAAGATCTAAAGTTTTGTTCTTGGCAACACACTCAACTTTACTACTGAACAAGATATCCTGGAAGCTGATATCTTTCAAAAAATTGGCAGTATTGGAAAAGGTATTTTATCACTGTCTGTCTCATACTAAGTGCCTTCGGGAGTGGGAGTTTGGATCTTCATGAAGAAATTTGGGAGAAAATTCGGAGCACATTCTTTCTCCTTCTGTGCCAAACATGGTCTCTTACAGTTCAGAATCCTCCACCGTATTCACCGAAGGAGGGAAAAGAATTCTAAAATGTTCCCGCACAAATGTACCCCTTCTTTGACCAATGGCAGCAAGTTCCAGTTTCCCAGTTTCACATGTTCTTGTTATGTCCCACACTCTCCATTGTCCCTCTTATTCCAGCAACAATTTAGTTTGGAGTCCTAGCCTCAACCTAACTGATATTCGAATATAAGTCTAAAAGCTTGGAGATTGATTTCACTGAGATGGAAGTCATCCATCCAACAACACTGTTTCACTGGTTAAAAGATTTCTTATATAAGTTGGAGAAAATTAGAGTTATCCTGTGTGGTACCACCTAAACGTTTAACAAAATATGGAATCTTGAATGCCTAAAGTCGATCCAGTTCATCTCTGCCATTTTATAGCTTCTTTATTTCATGATTAGGCAATTCACACCTTGTGAAGACTGTCAATATATTGAGCTCACAATGTATAGATGTGTATTATCATTTCTCATCTCTACACTGTAAACCATGAGCTGGTATTGCCTATATTTCTAGCTGCTCAAAGGTACATAATTACACCGTTACTGTGTACTATTGATTAGAACATTGTTAAAAACCAATAAACATAAAGGGATCTTATTATCAACTGAGGCCATGAATAAACACTAATAAAGTTGGAAACGGTACCATTTATCCAGTAGTCTTAACAGTCTATTTATGCAAAAGCAGTCCAATTTGAGTTCACTGATCCTGTACTGCAATAAAATTGGATTGCAGCTTAACCACGCCCGTTTTCTTCCATTTAAGGGATGTTTTTTAGTCCAGACTCCTTTTTAAATGAAGCACAATTTGTGCTGTGCCACACCAACCACAACAAATACATTTAAACTATTTTGAAATGAATAAAATGACACAAATGTCATAAATGGACCCCAGGATGAAAGAACAAGACAAATGCCGGATCTGGCCCTATAAAATGTCAAATTGTGCTGCAGTACGCTGGTATTTTGGCATATTGGGAAAGTGACAGTTAATTTGAGCAGGCTTGAGCAGCCTGCTTCTGAAAATTGTGGCACACGTTACAGATCCTGTTTCTGTTAATAAGCTTTCATTCCTTTGTCGGATTCTTTCACAGGAGTTTTGTGTTTTAACCTGCTGTTTCTACCCCAAACATACGTTTCAATGCATTATTTTATTTTTATTTTTTTCAATCACAGTGGTGTTTTGTGCCACAGATAACTAACATACTACCAGCTTTAAATAGGTGTACTTCACAGACATTGAATAATATGTCATATTTCCTTGTGACATTAATAAGGCATCTGCAGCGGTCCACTGTATTATGTAAATATAGTATTTATCTGAAAATAGAATACAATACAGTGCAACAGTGCTGTAAACCATCAACAGTTGATGCATTATTAAGCCATGAAATATCAATTAAGGACTGTAACACTAATCCTAAGAACTTGCTGTCAGATTATGATTAGAGATCATTTTAGTTTTAAAGTGCTGTGTTGGGCCGTGCAGGTTTGAGCCCCTGCCTCGTGCCCATTGACCCTGGGATAGTGGAGATGAAGTGGTTACAGATAATGAGTGATTAAGTGAGTTTTACGGTATCTACTCAAATAGGTACAAGGTTGTAGAAAGGGTTCTTTGGAGAACTGAGGAAGAAATTAGGATTGGAGTTTAGCATGTTTATTTCCGCTCGAAGAAACCAAAAGATCTGTCAATTAATTGATCAGTTGCATCAGATGAGTTTCAGCAGTACACTCAACAGTAAAATCTGGACAGCCTGGGGATCGCCGAGGACTGGTTAGAGAGTTATTTTGTCTGAGTATAAAGACGTTTCTGCACATTTTTCTTTACTTATTTGTTCATTTATTAAAAATTTTACCTTTAATATAAAAAGTATAGATTGAATGCTATACATATACGGTTTGGTAACAGTTGCAAGTTGAACTAGTGGTTAAGTGGTGATGTGCATTTTGCACTAATGCCTTTGAAGTTGTGCAAGGCTCCTCAAATAACCATGGAACTGCAGGGAGCGGTGAAATAACTTCCTAGATAAACACTCTTTCCTCTGAGATGCTTTGTGTGTTCTTAAGACATCTAAGCGGAGAGGTGCTGTTTCTGGTTTGCTTTATAGTCTCAGGAGATCAGCTAAGCTGGAATTTGATACAGGATATCAGTGCTGATATTCTAAGAGCCCTTATGAATGTCAATGAACACATGCCGCCTCAGACCTACAGTGCACACTTTATTGGAAGGCACCTCGGTGCATCACAAATATAAAGAATAAGAGTCATTAATATGTATGAAGCGGCTCAGCTGAATGAGGAGTACAAACTGCCGGCTTTGAATTTAAACGCGTTAATGAGTTTTAGAAGTTTTCAATGTTGCATATGTATATCTGCTCCATAAAAAAAAGGGTGCTTTGTATTTTTGCACCGAAGCATCTCTTGAAACATGAAACTGATTTTAGAGTGCTTGAAGACAAGTGGAAAGAGAAAAATGGGGAAAGAATAAGAGTTGCCAGATATTCAAACATTCGTGGGTTTTTTTGTTTGCAGCAAGCAACAACAAAGAGAAAGCAGGACACGCATTCACTCCAAGGCTGGGTGCTTTCTGTCCTGAGCGCTCTCTCTCTCTCTCTCTCACTCTTTCTCTCTCTCTGTCTCTGGTCTTCACTGCAGCCTTAAACACTGGCACTAAGCTTCGCCTTTACTTTAGGGAGCCTCATTAAAAACCTGCACCAAGTCTCCGTGCTCTGTCTGTCCTTGTGCTCTCATGAATATAATGGTACCCAGACCATGTTGAGCTTCTAGTTTCAGCTCACTGGGAATATTACCACTGAGTCCCCTTTTAGCTGCTGATAAGTGGAATAATCACGCTGCCGTTCTTTGCTTTACAGAGCCTTGGTATTCTTTCAATCGTTTCTTCCCAAACATTTCCACAATAACCACCACTCAACATGTAGAATCCACAGGCCTGTTTCAGGAGTGTATTTCCGCTGTCAGAACAAGAGAGGAAAAAAAAATCCACAAAGCAGAATTGTGCAGTGGCGTTTTTATCCCGCATGATGCAGGATAAATCACGGAATGCTAATGCGGCTCCTGTCAGGAAGAGATGCTGAGAAATTGCACCGGCAGACGCGTTCACGGAGAGGAGCAAATATTTAGCGTGGGGACTGCTGAATTCAAGACACATTTGTATAAATGTTTAAATACTCTGAATCATAGGGGCATGTTTGAGTTTAAACATTTAGACAGTTAATAATTAGCATTATCTCAGCTCAGAATGGCCCTGCTTTGTTGTACTCAAGGCGTCTCATACATATTTCACCTACCCCATGAGAGGATCCACAGCTATTCCCTTTGGATTTGACAGGTCCAGATCTATTATGGTGACGCAAGTATCTCCGTTCCGGCTGCAAACGAATATCCTGACACCCGCTCGGTCCACAAAGTAGAAGTTTCCGGAGAGCCAGTCAACTGCCATTTGTTCAACATCTAAAAGAAAAACAGAACATATTCAACAAATGTTTTCAACCCAGTGCATGTCATGTTGGTGACCACATTTAGGATTTGTTGGGAGAAAAATCAATGCAACATTTTTCAATCGTAGTGATACGCAGTCTGTGGCATAACAAAAATCTTTCAAAACGGCAACAAAATCCCACTGTGGCTGAAGCATTGTGATATTTGTGGTATGGTGAAGACTCTAGTGAATCCAGGGCTTTGGCCTCATCATCAGAGAGCGCATAATTGGAGGAAAAAAATCTCAAACGCACTCTGACTTCTGACTGGTACTTCTCAAATAGACAAGTGCAATGTTCTGTCACGAGCTTTTGTAAAGACTCATTTACTAAGCGAGACACGTGAGCTCATCAAATACCATAATGTCTACTCGTCTCTACCAGTCAGGTGCGAACAATTACCATGCCCCAGCAAAACAAATCTAATCGTGAGTGGAGAATGTACATGTTCCATTTCAGGTTACAGCAGAGTTTTGAACAGGCTTGCGGATTGGACTCAGGTGGCAATCTGTCACAGGAAATACAGCAAAGATTTGAACAGATTCAACCAGATCTCCTGTGTCACATTCCGAAATATCAAAACTGAGCATACATTAATATTTCATTCACACTGCTTCAGAACCACAGAGGGGGTTTTGAGCCAACTGCACCAAATACTATGTAAAACAATGGATGGAACTGCAGATATCTTTGGTAATATTTCTGTACGTTTTACACAGAAAATGAATACAGCTCTCTTTTAAAACGTATGTATTGAATTGAACATCACAAAAAATGTGCTTTATATTACAACATAAAGACTATACAGCCATCTCTGTTTGGCTCCAGCAGAATATTACAAATACATCTCTCCCTGCAGCTTATTTAATGTAAATAGGATTATGAAAAATAGCAAAAAATATTTAGCAGAGACTGTTCAGCGAATAAACAAAAGATTGTTCTGAGGGAATAATATATGTACAGTAGAAAACCTCCTGTGCTTTTTACAATGATGAAGATGCATCAGCATCCCTGAGATATACATTTGAAACAGAATATTCATAAATAAAACAATACATCAGAACACTAAAAGAAAGATCACATTGGATTTGTGTTTAAATTCATTCAGTGTGATCAGGTCAGAGTAGCCATGGCAACCTTTAAAGTGTATAATGGAATGTTATATGAAAAGTTAAATGGATCTATGCACTTTTTCATGGATTCAGTCTTAGAAATATTACTGCTTTTCTATATATAACTTAATAAGCATTAATATGCACCTACTGCTTTAGTCAGAATTCTCTTAAACTCCAGTAGATGACATTGGATTCTCAAGCAAAACCATTTACTTACTATGAAGGTTCTGAACCGTCTTTATTTCGCGCTCTTTGGAAAAGCCGCTTGGCTTCCTCATCTTGGCACACCAGAGTTGTCCAGTGGACTCAGAGGATGTGACCCAGCATGCGGAATCTTCATTGTGGTTGAGGTCTAAGGCGTGGGTCCCATTTGTGTCCAGTAGTTTCAGCGTCTGCACCCTGGATCCATTTAGAGCTGTGATTACAATATTATCCAAGCTTCCAATCAGCAGAGCTGCGGGGCTCTCGCCAGGCTCTGAAATAAAAGGAAGGCAATAATGGTGACAAGTCAGCATGAAGTCAAACATTCTCCAGGCATGTGAAGCCTTCAGTCTGGTGAGATATTTCAGGGTGGAGTTGTGGAGCCAGAACAAAGAATAGCAACTTGAATTTTGCTGATGCTGATAAATTGTGAGTGCTAATTGTTTAGTAAAATGCTAATCATATAGATGCCTGTCAAAAATTGAACATCATTTCAGGCTGGGAATGGAAGAAGCATATTTAAAAAGCAAGGTCTGGCCAAGTATTTTAGAAGACAGTGACAAATCAGATGCATTCTTTTAAGTAGGCCTCCACTGCATTCACTGCTACATTAAAAATAAAAAATCAGAACCACAGTGAGCCCATCAGCTATGACAGACTCAAATTATTGCACATTAGAATGACAATTGCCTTTGATTCAGAGCTTATTTTGGTGCATGTTTTTAGAAGTATTCTCTATCTGCTAGATTCAAGAGATTTAATCCATTCACATCTGAACTCTAATCGTATTTAATGATTTTCAGTCTCATGTTCTGGCAACCTAAGCCTTCAATGTTTAAGAGCCAGACATTTACGATTCTATGCATGTCTATTATTTGGCATATATCTGAGCTAAATGAAATCGTGTATCAGCTCACTAGAGAAAGCATTGTTTATGTGGGAGCATATGTTTTTATTTTTCCTGAAAGTTCTACAGAAGTCATGTGCCATGAGTTATGAGCCAAAGAGTTCAACTCAGGGTCACTACTCTAATACATGCTATAAATCAGCATATTCACTTTCAAGAGTACTCAAACTGCATGAAATCCCTCAACATCACGTAGCCAGGGCTGGCAATTACTCTCTGAGATAGCATGGAATGTTTTTTTTTTTCTTCCCTGGAACACCCTTAAATGCCTTCCTCAAAATTTCCACCCAGGCACTCATTAAGATGGCTGCATAACAAACAAAAGAGAGAATGCTGTATGTAAAGGAATGCTTAACTAACAAGAGGCCTGACAGGGACTGCTTCGATCCATGCAGGATTTTTTTTCACATTCTCTTTTAGAGATTCAGCTGTTTTCAGAATCTACTGCATTGTTGGGAATAAAATAAGTACAGCGCTGAAGGTATCTCCTTTTGCACAGCTCCCATTCGAAATATTCATTCCTCCTTAAAAGCTGCTCTACAGACGGACATTTCTTTACCTCTGTAAAGTCCCCCCACGCCCCTCCACACCCCCTACAGGCAAAATTGCGCTATTGCAGCCTGGAGAGCAGCATTTAAGGTGGCAAGCAGTAAGCGGCAAAAACCATAAACCCACCACCCTGGTCCACGTCCGATAGTGCCCACCCATGGTCACGTAGATGCCTACCCAGTTGGTCCACTCTGGCACCGGCACTGCTATGGAGTTTGCCCATTTTATTATATATACTTGAATACAAATACAAATACGAATACAAATATACACTCAACAAAAATATAAATGCAACACCTTTGTTCCTGCTCCGATTTTTCATGAGATGGACTTAAAGATCTAAAA
>JBBMFX010000002.1:7896139-7912012 GCA_037832545.1 Rhabdalestes septentrionalis | reverse complement strand
ATGAGCTTTTATAACTAATGGAAACCCCATAGTTATCCTCGCACTACAACCTCTTTCTGCTAAATTAATATTAATGTGGGTGAACTGTGAGTTCAGTTAAGTTTATGGGTAATGATATTCAGTTTATTCCTCCTAGGACAACAGTCACATTGATTAAAAGCAGGCCTGATGCACCATCTACCAGCAAGGTGTGCTGTGCCTTGCAGCTATTTCCCATAAAGTGTACAGTGCCTTAATCCCCATTCAATTTCCCCACATATGTGCAAACGGGTTCCAATGCACCGGACCAATAAATATACAAGGGCACTTCATCTTTTTTTTAGGTCACAAACTCTTGTGTACAACACAAAGCATTGTGGTTTCGAAAGCAGCACATATTGTGGCTTATTATTCATGGTTTGTGCCATGCTTAGCATGATTCATTTATTCGGAGACAGATACTTACAGCAGTAGGAAAAAAAAAAGTTTTCACCTGACATATGGGCCCTGGAACCAAAGAGGTTTTCTTTGTGGGGCTACTGAAAAATGCATGGAAAGCCTGGAAATGGCATCAGGCAGCTCCATAATCACAGTAATTAACTCACTCTCCCTAACCTTTACAAAAGCCTAGCAGGTTGTTAACAGGTGAGTGATAAAAAAGGCCACTCAGCTCCGTTCAGCTAAGCAAACAGCGGCCAGAATCTAACAATCCATCACTGCCCTGACCAACATTTGGTCGCCTGATTAAAAACAACCAGCAGATATTAGCTAAACCGGCGCACGAGTCAATCTAGAATTGCAGTCAGTGGTTCCTCTGTGAAGCCCCCATTACAAAGCAGCAGATTTAATGATAAACTTGATTGGATTTCTGACTCATGAGGAGGCGCTCTCCCAGGCAGGTGCCATTAGGCATGTAATCATTGGGAGGGTTTGATAGAGATAGAGAATAGCTGTCCTTCAGGCTCTCCTCTTCATAAAATCACTCTGCACTTAATCCTCAATGTCTGGCTTATCTCCAGCCAAAGGCTCCATTATCTGTCTCTCGCCAGAGTAAAAACTGATGCCAGCAGTGTGGCTCAGACTGTACCATAACTCAAGGCGTTCTCAGCTAAATGCAATGAGAAAACATTCACTGACAAGAATGCTGGATTACACTTTACCGCATGTTTGGCACTGGCTGCTGAAATAATGCACACAATGATTACCCGAATGGATCTCCCACCTTCACAGCATGTGTTATTCACTCAGGCTGGTCGATTCTGGCTCTAGTTTTCCCATGGAGACACCGTGTTTATCGGAGTGCTTTATAAAGTATTTGTAGAAGTTTTAGAGGTCATGCCAAGAGTACCCAAGGTTATTATGTGTGTGAAGAATGTTAAAAAAGCATTGGAATCCTCTGCTGTAAATGCTTTTACATGATCTCTGCCAAAAGAAGAATCCAAATCAGCTCACTGCTGTATAACAAAGTTACAGTTAAGTTACATCAGTGCTGTAATCCTGAACTCTGTGTCTATTATAGCACTACACATGCCTCATAGATTCACTGTACTTCACTAATACTGACACATAAGGTGACACTGCTTTGTTTGTGCTCAGAGCATGTTCATAAAAGAAAGAGACTGCACACATACATTTGAGAAGCGTGAAGAGCTGCGGTCATTAATTCATCATGCTTACCCTGTTTGGCTTTGCAGGAATGTCTGTTGGACTGCAGGCTATACCCATCTGTGCAGCCGCAGCGATACGAGCCATAGGTGTTCATGCAGGTCTGGCTGCATGTCCCATACGCCGCGCATTCATCATGATCTGCACACAGAGGGAGAGTCTCTTATGACAAATTAGGTGTGCTCAAACATGACCCAAATACATAAAACCCGCTTAATGTGGCCTTGCCGTGGCTTTTTGTACGTGCCGTCTCACATCAGTGGACCTGTCCCGCTATGTGCCAGTCTCCAGAGTTTTGCCTGTTTAGAAAGGAGCACAGTATAATCTACCGATATGAATTTACTGATTAGTCTCCTCTGATTTGCCACGGCCTAAGGAGCATTTCACACAGAACTGCTGCTCCGCTGTAAAGACAATGGCTTTCTGTGGGTAAGCCCTGCTTGTCTCAGTCTGATTTCTGTAATCATCTGCAATAATGTTTCTTTTTTTTTACACACATAGTGCTGTCTATATCTAGAGCAGGGGTGTCAAAGTTCGATGGTTCTCCTCCTCAACCACATTCACCTGAGGTAAACCAGGTGTTTCTGAGCAGGGAATTCACCAAAACCTGCTGGACAACGGCCCTCCAGGACCGAAGTTCGACACACCTGAATTCTACAGCCATTTCAGTGGACAGTTCATTTAATGCAAACCTTCGGCCTAAAGACTGTCTACAATATTTTTAGCACCCAGTCACCTACCTCTATTTTTACCCGCATTTAGTAAAAAGACCCTAAAGTTGCATGCCACACAACACATTGCCCATTTCTATTATAAGCATTATAAGTCAACAGATTTTCATTTTACATGGTGAAATGCACAAATGTGTTGCAGTTAATGTTATTATGAACACGGAATCTTTGTTAATGTCACAATTTTTATTCTCATAGCTGAAGTAAAAAAACACAGACTTAGTTGGATAAGGGCTCAGTGGGAGAGAACGCTTCTTTGATTCAAAATGTGAGATTGTGTTTATTTGACACACACACACACACACACACACACACACACACACACACACAGTGCTGTGAAATTCAGTGAAATTTAACCCTGCATCGCTCCTGGGACAACGAGACAGATGTAGTAAATATACACAAATGTAAACAACATAAATCTGTCAGCATGCACAAACTATGGAATAAAAGTATCTGAATAGTTACAGTGGAGAATAAACAGAATATGTGCAAATTGTCTTTGTACAAATGGTGAATGGTTGTGTGTTTATAGTTAGTAAAAAGTGCAGAGGGCATTTGGGCATGGGCAGTGCGCTTGAGTGAATATCAGGCATGTGACTGAACTTTTAGTCTTGTTAATGGCTCGATCATTTCACTGCATTTGAAATAACACAGCATAATAAGCTGCAGCCTTAGAAAAACGGATGATGAATTCCGGCTCATTGTGGGCGTATATTGCATATGAAATGTACACCTGGCCCTGAATGTGTTTTCTCTCAAGCGTGAGTATTGAGTGAGGAGAGAAAAAAAAGACAACTTTTCATCAGCTTTTTTCACTCCTATTCAACAAGACTGCAAATGATTATAAATAACACTGTATAAGATAGTAGTAGAAAACTTGACATGGTATTTGGTGTTTTCCGCATACAAATAATATACTGGTTTAGCGTGACCAAAGCACAACCCTCACCCCCCCCCCACACACACACACCCCAAAAGTGTCAAATAAACATAGACAGAATGTGTGAGAATAGGCCCTAGAGACAGACGGCCAAGGTTTCCTCTCCTTCAGCTAATACTTCATTTCACATAATGACCAGCGGTGAAGGCTGGGGCTGTCCAGCCCTGAGGAGGCCTACCTCTGCAGCTGCGCCCGTCCTCGCCCACCTCGAAGCCGTCTGCGCAGAAGCAGAAGGTGCCGTTCCTGGTCATGATGCAGCCATATCGGCAGTGCAGCTCGTGGCAGGCTGACAGGAGCTCTGCAGTGGGAAAAGAATACAAAGAAAGAGGAGGGGTAAGAGACAGACAGAGAGACAGACAGAAAGAGAGAGAGAGAGAGAGAGAGAGAGAGAGAGATGGGAAAGGGAGGGAAAGAGAGAGACAGAGAGAGATGTAAATTGCTTTTTGATTTCGCCCTCCTCGAGCGGCTTCCTTAGCCGTCAGCGCAGCGACATGCGGGTGTGTGCGCTGACAGTCTAGAGCCGGAGGCGGGGATCAATAGAGCTGCATGCAGCAGAATCAGAGAGTTGCTTCAGACAGAAACAAGGCAATGAAATTACAAGAACACTTGTAACTGTTCATTTGAAAACTCTGAAATAGGAGAAGTAGAGGCATCGCCCTCTTAAATTGCCACTTAACTCTCGAAAACTTTCCAAAGTACAGCTTCTACAACCTAATACTTCGGCCTACAATAAATGTATTGTTCCTGAGTCAACAATGGGTTTCCTGAAGCTTGTTCCCATTTGAGTACTCCTCACTGTAGCCCAGCACCTATTTCATTACAACGGCACACGTACAATATCCAAGTAGAGCATTAAGAGGCCACTAAAGGAGCACTCAAAGGAGCAGATCATTTTCTGTCCTATGTGGCTTGCTGTAGTTGTTCAGTTATTGTTGCTGGTGCTTGGCAGGAGACAAAAGTGGCATCTTTGTAGAAAACCCATGTGACTCAGACACAACACTCAGACACACCACTCAGGCATAACAAGCTGCTACATGGGGATTTCAAGCTCCATACACAGGCTGCAGGCTCAAATAACTGATTACTGATAGCTGATGGCTGTTTCTGCAAAAAGGTAGTAACGCCTGTTGGTGGAGGGATGAAATGCTTCACACAATGGTGAGGTGTAATGACAAAATAGTATAATACAAATATATTATCCATATATGTCTAAACGTACCATATAAAGGGGAAAATCCATATATAAATTCTTCCAACATTAGAGTAAACACTATTTACTGTAATCATGCTTACACAAACAGGACTAAGCCACAGCATTCCTGCATTTTACTCTGTAACATCTCAATCTCAAACCATTTACAACTGGTTTTCCTATTTACAGGAAATAAATTATTGCTAAAAATCAGAAGATACCTTGTTGACTGAGTTTCTGCATGAAGTCGGATTTAAAGATTACAGACTCTGCACACTGATATTACGCCCTTTATACACAGTACAGTACATCTGATTCAATAACCACAGCATTTCCTACTTAAAAAAGCACTTTCAGGTTGCTGATTGTTTTTTTTTCCCTCATGTGGCAGCTGCCACTTTCTTGGTGAGGTCTCTGAGGAATAAGAGTGTAGCAACCCACCATTATTTCCATGCAGAGCTGGAAACAAAAGATACATTGACATGACTACTTGGCATACACTAACACTCGTGGCAGGTCTTGACAAAAGCAGTAGCTCAGCCCACACAGGAGCTATTGCTCATCAAAGAGTTGTGAGTGTGGATTTAAATCCATGTTTACAAATAAACAAATGAAGTCTACAGATGAACCAGGTTCAACAATGTGGGGAATGTATGACCAAAACAAACTCATGTTTTTTGTGGTTTTTGGCTTGGAGCATAAATCATCTGAAAATGCATTTGTGTGTTCCTCCACAGCATTATATATATTACTTCTTGAGAGAACCTGGAATGCAAAACAAAAGGAGAGTCCAAAAATTTGGATTGATAATTTTTTCTTTTGATAAAGCTTTAGAACACCCTAAAGGCAAAGGAAAGATTTGATCATGACCGGCCAGACATGAGGGATTTACAGATCAGAAGTTCATTTTCACTGGTAAGCAATCACTGGTGCTTCTTTTTTCTAATATTTTATTTAAATTATTTTTAAATGCTCGTTTTCTTTTTTTTCCCTGAGGTTCATTCATAACATTTCATTATCAGAATTGGTAATTATTAATATTTACATGACCAGCTTCACCTTATCTCTTAGAATTAAAATGCTGTTTGAATGTATGTGCCTTCAAGACTGCTATATGTAAATAAGTTGTCCGGACCAAACAATCCTCATAACTGTAGCTTTAAAGTGCAGAGTTAAGCTGCTGCAGGATGAACAGACAGATGTAGTCAAATGTGCTGCTTTTTATGACTAGTGAATATAAAACAAGCTGTTCTTATCATATACAGTCCGCAGGCACTGTATAGTGAGCTGTGCATTCAGATATTTAAATGTATACAATATTTGCTTAAATATGATATGACATGATATGAGCCCATTATTACAACAGAGATGTTCATAAGAAGAATATCTATGAAAAGTGAAAAAGTAAAGGAAGAGAGAGACAGGTTGCTACCATTCAATTTAGTGTTCCTAGAGTCTTAAGAACCAAAATCAAAAAAAGCTTCCAGGGTCAGACGAGGTCTGGCATCAATCTAAATCTTTTTCAAATATTCAAAAAGGATCCCCGCTGAAAATTATTTTAATTCGCCAGAGCAAAGTTGTTCCATTTCAAACATGAAAAGCACCTCATTTAGTCACCACAGTGCATTTGGGGATTTCCATGTCAGTAATAACTCATTTTATTATTTATTTTCAAGCGATGGCTATACGAGTCATCACAGTGTGTCATGTGGAAGCAAAGAAGATTATTGTGTCAGAATATCCACAATGGCCAAATGGTGGCTGAGAAAGATATTTTTCCTCAACATTGGTGAAAACAAATTTAAAATTCTAATCCAGTAAAAGTTTGTCACAGGGAAAAACCTGAATAGATGCACAACAAATTCCAAAAACATAGCTAAAACACTTTACATGGAAATATGTATTTACAGTAACCCCTCACTTTCACACAGATCAGCAGTCGTGGTTTCAGTGAATCCCAGATTTTTTTACCTCCCATCTCTGATTACAGCAGACTGTGATGTCCAGGCCTTGTGGCCATGCGGCAGTTACCAAAGTCATCAGACAACTTAACTGAACAAATCTCCGCTGCTCGCTCAGCATTGCCCCAAACATAAACAACCAGCACGAGGACAAGGGGGCGTGGTGCATAAGGCCCCAGAACTCACAATCAGCTGTATTTAGAGGATGGAGGTTTGAATGTAGCCAATCCAAGAACGTTATTATTTGTCTTTGCTGCTGATTGGCTGCTGCCCTGTGATGCTGCAGTCCAGAATTTCCCCTGTGGAGCACCTCTCATGTGTTCTCAAGTTTTTCATTTTGTTCTTCTTAAAGCCCTGTATTTTTATAACTGTTAATTAAATTCATTTATAACTGTATTTATCCACTTATCCCAAAAGAAACGACCTCACATACCAAAGAATGGTGTGCATAAATTACAGTACAGTCTGTACAGGGGTAACATCACCACTGCGGGAGTTCAGTGTAAACTGTGCAGTAAAATTACGGGTTTATCCTTTTGGGAGCATATTTGGGGGCATAGTTAGGGTTTACACTATAAAAAACAGGCATTCTCAGACATTCTTTTAACCACATCACAACAACGCGGTTTTTCACTTTACACAGGTGCTCTTGGAACTTTACTGTATTTTACCATGAATCCACTGATTACACCTCGACCTGCCCAATACACCTCAATCTTTGCCACCATGGCAAAGATATGACATAGAAATGAGCTCCCCTCGATAAAATAAAATCACTCCCTGGACCCACAAACCAAAATTGCTCACCACAACCACAAAATGTAATCACTTGCCCACTGCCACACTAAACCTCTTAAACCACAGGAAATACAGTCTCTGTTTGGTTTTAGTGTAATAGAGCCTGTGACGAACCATTAACTGAATGAGTGAATAAATCTGAATTTATAGAGCATCGATGTATTCCAGATAAGTTCTCTTCTCAGATTTCCCCAGAGAATCCTTGCTACAGCTCTCTGGTCCGTGTTTCTTTAAGATGTGTGGTTCTATAAGAAGATGTTAAGGCAGAAACAAACTCTGCATGGAAGAGGAGCAGCTTGTGTAAAGTCTGGCCTTTTAGTTTGGTGAAAAAAAGAACTGGGATTTACATAAAAATAAAATAAAGAAATAAAAAGCATGAATGAGATTCAATTAGGTTTGAAGCTGCACAAAGGATGCAAACCTGTCATCTGTATAGGAGCTCTTAACACTGTAATGCTCTTCCTCTGTACAGCACATTATTTGTTTATATGTGAAAGAAGGCAGATGGCAGACTGAGGAAACTTTTCATTTGATTTAAAATCTTCAGAGACCTCCTTAAGTTAGTGGTGAGTTTTGCCATTGAAAAGCAATAATCCAGGAAGAGAAGACTACGATACTTACATAAGTGACATTCTCAACCACAATATAGAGGCCTCATGTGACATTTCATTTCGACAACCTACCGCTGGTGAGCGCGTGCCCAGGCACTGACTGGTCAATAGTACTCCCAGCAGGCCTAAGCTACTAACTGCAGCAGGTTGCTGAAGAAATTCTGAATTTCATATGACAATTGGCTAAAACAGTTACTAATTTCCTGGAAAGATTGCATGAAGCTGAATGAGCACATATTCCAAAAAATGCAGGAAGGGCATCAATTTAAATAGCATTTATGCAAAAATAAGTGATCTTTATTTTCATCTGCCAATCTGTCAATTCAGTGTATGAACTTCGTTTAGATCATCTGGTTTAACCAACATTGTCTGAATGTCAACACAAATGAAACAATACTCTGCTAGCTAAAGGGATTTTTAAAAGATTTGCAAATCGACAAACATTGCAGGGACAGATAAAGCCCGTTCAAAAGGATCTTCAAAAGCATTTTTGAGATTTTAATGCAGAAGAGTGTATGATAAACTCTTGTGAAGCACAGCATATTCATCGCTTTCAATGTCAGTAGTATTACATTTTTAGCATAGGCTCTCAGTTGTAATTATTGAGGCTTTTAGTGTTTCACATTTTAACACCACGAACATGTAGGTTTCTCTGGCCTCTTGCTAACAGTGCTATATGGAAGAGAAGAGGTAAAAGTGGGCCTTCTTGTCGCATACCATTTATATGAGCTAGAACACTGATTTTGGGCAAAACTGGAGATGATGGACAGATATAGAGCAATCTTATAAAAGGATCACCAAAAGCAAATACTTCACATTCCAGCTAATTTGACCACTCCAATGGCTGGAAACACAGACACACTTTATCAAATGAGAATCTGCCCGGGATCAAATCAGTCTGAAGTCATTTTAGATATGATTTCCTAGTCAGTTTCAGAGTCTGACTAGCTAGAATAAAGTTTTCTGAATTCCCTTGCCTTTTCTGTGGTCATCTACTCAGCCCTGTCCCTCTACTGAACACACTATACAGGGTCCATGGAGAGAGATCAAGTAAAATCAAGTAACATAAGTAAGAATGGTTTTGATCAATTATTTAGATGCAGCATATGTCAGGCTCTGAGTGATTAGCTTTAACCGCTAATGGTTAGATGTCATTTTCATTAGTGTTAAGTGCTGTCAAAACTCCTGATGACAGTATAGATAGTGTTCCTCTAGTATTTTCTCTTTTGTTTGGATCTCCAAGCTTTTTAACTGCTTGTTCAAGATGGCACCCATAGAATTGCTCCTGGGCCCCCTTATGACCCCCCTGTCCTGAACAGCCAAATATTTGAGTATAAATTTCTTATTGCGACATGCACTGGCTTGAAGAACGGAGGAGTGTGTTCTAGATGGACTACTTAAATCACTGCAAACACGCGCTGACACACACGCGCAACACGCCCGTTCATCCTGCTAGATATATTTGGTCTATCACACCTACATTTTTGCCATCACAACAAAAATACAGCAAAAACAGAACATCACTTAACCTACCCTTGAAATAAAATGGAATTGGTCACCGTCACCCTGACGACAAAACAAATCAAGCCACTCCTCCCCTTAACATAAAATCACTTGCCAAACCCCTAAAAATTAAATCGCATATGAATACACAAAATGAAATCAGATGTCCCTCCCATTAGACGAAATCACTCCTCCACTGTCACACTTCTGGACCTCTTGATCCACAGGAAGCACTGTATTATATTAAAAAGACAGCACATTACATTTCGTTACAGACCTGCATTACACACACAGCCCATTTGGATAGAATTATAATTGTAAATGTGTGTGTTTAATAATTACTAAAATAAATGTATGGCTGAGTGATGTACAAAATTAATACATCTGAAATTTAGATGGGACAGACCAGAACCATTTAAGCACTTGTTTTTTCACTTGTATAACTGTTTTGCATTTGGTATAGACTCCCCTAGAAATGTTGTTGCATTTAATGGCATTCCTCTTTCCAGTACACCTTGGCAGTCAAAATGCGGACTGCTCTTCTCTACAGCTTTCAACATCCCGGCTTGGTGTCCCACAAAACACATCAGAGCCCTCCACCAAAAGGCAGACAGCAACTTCACACCACTCCTTGTTGACAGTAAAAAATAAAATAAAAATAAAGACAGAAAGAAAGAAAAAAGCACGAGGCTAAATACTTTCAAGCATTTTATGTCTCAATTGCCTCAAAGTTGTCTCAAAAAGCGGTAATGATGGCAATTTATCTGGCTAAAAGGAATTTTGCTTTGTCTTCTACAGAGGAGAACGATGTGGTTTCGTACCTCACACCCTGACACACAATCACGGTGGATATAAATGGATTACATAGACGTGCATATAGTAAACAGAGGCGTAGTGTTCCAGCCACAGATCGTGCACCAGGAGAGTGAATAAATCATTTGCATATAACAAGAATATAGAATAAGTCAAGAAAAAAGAAAGAAGTACTGGCTTGAGAAGGATGACACAAAGATAGTAGAGTTTTTTTGCATGCAGGTCTGGTTTATTTTTCAAAGAAAAATAGGGGATGTTGTGATATGGAGAGAAACTTCCACAAAAGGCTGATTAATGTGATGAAATCACGAGCATTTTTCCACAGAGAAGCAGCTCACATTCTGCTAGGAACTCGTTCTGATCAGCACAGCTCTGCATTTCAGATCACGAGGTGGAATGCATTCGGCCTGCATTTGCGCCAAAGTTCCCTAAGTGCTCTAAAGTGGCCTCTAGAGAGACTAAGGGTTTAACTGGGAGATGTATTAGAGGCCATACTTCTCAATATTAATGTACTTTATTTCTACATTTAAATCATTTAAATCAATATGATATGGTGCCAGAAATGGCACAAATCTGTCACCCCACGGCTGACACATACAGAAAAGCAATTATTCTGATCACATTCTGTACAAAATCTGAGCAAAATCATCCCAGAATTGCTTCCGGAGCAATTGAAGTATATTCAGATAGTAACAGTAGCCACGTGTATCCTATTGTTATGATGTGAACATTGAGTCCCTACTTTAGAACTGAACGGCAATTACAGTTTCTGTTCCATTTAAATAATCAAATCAATCAAGCTCCTGCTTGCTCTGTGATTTCAGAACATAGAGCTGAAAATTCTGAAAATTGCTGTTAGGCATTTATGTTGTTGCCTGGGTATGGAACTTTTATACAGACATCTTAAATAAATACTGGTCAAAATGAAAAAATCAAGCCTGTCTTCTGTTGTAAACACGGCAGCCCACATCAGTGTCACAGCCTCAAGGGCGAGGTTTTCCAGTTTAAAGACTTATAGATCCCCTTCTGAGTGTGTATGCTGAAGGAGAGAGGAACTTTGGAAAGCTATAACTACGTGGGGATCGATTTTTTCTTTCTTTTTTTTGGAGGGGGGGGTGCTACTACCTGTCTATCTATGTCTTTCTGCCTGTCTGTCTGTCTCTAGCAGGTGAATGCAGAAAAGTAACGCTATTATAGGTGAATGCAGTAGGAAGAATATTCTACAATATATGAGATGTTGAGGTTGCATGCTATATTACGAGGTTTCATAATATTCTAATGTTATGCATGCTGGGTTTCAAAATGAGAGACAGTTGATGATTAAAACCGATATAAAATTGTGAATTCTGGTTAGTACTCTTCTGTCCAGGCTGATATATAATAGCTGGTACCCTCCACACAGTTACCTAAAGTTCAGTTTCCCTGTCCAATAATGCTACATTATTAAAAGACCTTGAACATTACTCCCAATCAGAGGCGCCACCAGAAGTCTTGGGCCCCATATAAGATTAGAATTTTGGGCAACATTATTATTAAGATAATATTACTAGCCCCTAACAGGGCCCCATGTCAGTGTTAGGCCCCTAGAATCCGTCTAACCTATCCCCCACTGGTGGCGCCCCTGCTCCCAATCCTACATGTAGTTTTATGACATTTAAAGTCGCTTTGAAAAAGAGCACTGCATAACATGGCAAAACATATTCAACAAACTTTAGGTCAAAATAAAGAGTGAAATAATGTTTTTGGGGTTTTTTTTCATGTCAAGTAGGTTCATTGCCATTTCATCCTTATACACACTGTACACATTTAAACGTGCCTCAAGGTCCTTTTGTTTCATATTGGCTCTGCATTTACATCATCTGATCCTTGCAGATCAGTATAAAAGAAATACTCAGTGATCAGTGTAAGTAGAAAAGAAGACGTGGCATCATGCTTTGTCTATACAGCAATTATGTCGGCATTGTTCACAGCCATTCCTGAGAAACGCTCGTCTCTATTATATACAGTGGAATAAAAGCTAAAAATCCATTTAAATGATGCCTGCCCTAGGATTAAAGAAATACAGCCTTATGTTCTCTGATCCTGTATGTATGCCTCCTAAGATGTCAAGCCACCCCATTCAGGTTTAAAATTGGCATGCAGCCCACTCTGTGGAGACAGAGCGTTCACAATACCAGGAGACCGTGAGCAGACAGATATAGATATAGGACTAATCCTCATATCTGCTCCACAACGACTGGCACATACTCACCTGGCCAGACAGAGAGACTCAGATAAGCATGCAAACCTGATTGTTTCGCACAAGCAGGTTCACCGACTACTGAGAAGCACCACAAGAAGAAAGTACAGTTATGGGCCAATGAAAAATATGACAGAATAGTACCAACATGTAAGGATGACTTGGTTGTTTGCATCACTATCTTAATACTCATACTACTACTATTCTCGTGCATGCTATGGTTATATTTCATATTGATTATTGGAGTTCTGTTCTCTCTGCTCTTCCAAACACACTCCTCCATAAACCTCAGCTGGTTCAGGATGAATCATTCCCAAAAAACCTACAAAAGTATATATTACTCCTGTCCTCCAGCAGCTTCACTGGCTCCCGGTTAACTCCTGTATCAGCTTTAAGATTCTGCCTCTTATTTTCCTGACACTTCGTGACCTAGCACCTCCGTATTTTTCTGATCTACTTCATATCTGCACACCTTCTCGTACTTTTAGATCATCCTCTTCCATCAGTCTCAGTCTCACTATACCACCTGCCTGTTTGGCCATCATGGGGTCCAGAGCCTTCAGTCATGCTGTCACTTATCTTTGGAACACTTTTCCACAAGGCATCCACAATAGTTTCTCTTTTTCGATCTTCAAATCTTGCTTTAAAACACACCTCTTTAAACTTACGAATTCTGTATGATTATGTTGATTATTATATTAGTATTAGATATATTAGTTGATTATGCTATAATTACATTATTTTTAACTTTCTATGCAGCATTTTAGCTGTTGCACACTACTGTATGATTTGATTTTACTACGTATCATGAGGAGGCATTGAGTACTTCAAAAGATGCCTATAAAAACAATGCATGATAATTATTAGAATAATGAGAATAATTATTATCATCATCGTTTTCATTGTTATTATTGTAGGAGACCACAGTTCAACACACAAAAGAGTTCTTGTTGTTTATATCTGAAATAAAATCACCTGGGAAAAAAGAATAATACACAATATAAAAAGTAAAGTATTTTGCGTTTTGTTTCTCCAGGCCAAAAGAAAAATGCGAAATCAATAACTTGAAGGTTTCAAACAAAACATTGAAAAACAACAAAGTAAACGAAAGCTACTAAAGCACTCATGCATACAAACATTTCCGAAAACAAGAGTGTGGGTAGGGACTGTATTTTCATTTTTCCAACCCTCTTGAATATTATTAAAGTCACTTCAGATCCTTGGAAAAAGTAAAGTGGCCCCTAATAGTCATGCATGAACACACCACAGCACACAGCGTGAACAATGAGAAATTTTTTCTTTGCATTTAGCCAAGTCACTAAGTAAATCAGGGGGCTGCCACCAATGTGGTTATCGCCCGGGATGCAGTGTGTGGGGATGGTAACTTGCTCAAGGGTCCCTCAGTGGTGACACTAGGATTTGAACCCACAACGTTCCGATCACAGGGGCCACTCCCTAATCACTAGGCCACCAGCAGCCTGAAAAAGCCACGAACACAGGAACACCTGTTTGGGGACTAATTTCTACTTTGCCACAGGACTCCCTTAATGAACATAAGACATAAACATTGAAAGCTGAGCACCGACTTTGTCCTTAGCATATACAACTTTCAGAGCTTCAAGTCACGAACAGTTCTGGAATCACCAAAGAACCACTGATTATTCAGTCACTGCTCACTGAAATACACCACTAGACCTTTATTGATACCGGAGGAAATTGCTTATATAATGACTGTGAAGACCAACAGAGACACAGAGACGAGAACAAAATAAAATATAAAGTCTAAATAAATCTAATTAAAAGTCTGCAGGTACAACAAAAACTCAACCACAGTAATTACTAAATGCTTCTAAGCTTTTATACAGGCAAAGGGAGAAATTATACATAATGCTATATATATATATATAACTGTATTGAATGCTTAGACTGCATGGAGTATGGGGCATTGCTGAGCTGGGCAATTTACTGTCTATACCAGGTGATTCCCATCCACTGATCTTTATAAATACATTGGCAACACAATTGTTTAGGTTTAGTTTTAGTGGTATTAATAAATACAAACTTAACTGTAGGGTATGAGATTGACTTCGTATTTCAGTTTAAAGATCATAATTCAAAATTTAAATGAATCAAATCAAACTCAAATTACAATACATTATATTAGTGTATTCATATAGCATGCTCTCTCTCAGATAATAGGCACTAAACTGTCCCTTGGTGACAGTTTACAGTTACCTCAAGTTAGGGAGCATGATTATATTATATTATATATTATATGTTGCAACAATTAAATACATTTTGATTTCAAAAGCTGAGGCTTCTGTGATTTACATTTTATGTATACCTTATTTATTTATACATAATATATTTTTTATTTGAGATTTATATGTATACATATTGTTCTTATAGCTTCAGTAAAATCAATCTGACAAAACTACTACCGAAGAAAGTGAGCAGAAGAAAATTCTGCAACAGTTTCATGTTTACTTCAATTAAAATGCTCTGCACATGGCAACAAACTGAAGTGCAGCTCCTAAAAAACAATAAATCAGATCCACTCATCTTGTAATACGTTTTGTGGGCGGGGGGCTTTCAGTTTGCCAGAAGCTCAATATGTATTGAAAACTGGAGGTGGTGGTGGAGCATTTTTAGGTAGCTTTGTGCATGAGTAAGACTAGCTTTTTTCTAGGAGAGGGATTGGTGCAGGTAGACCAGGATCAGTGGATGTTTTCTACAAATATTTTCTATTTGCACACTCTAGTCTGCATGTTCACATTCTTCACAAGTTTTGTCGCTGCTGGGAAAGATGTTCACAAGAGTCAATACCTCATCTCCTCACACTGCATCCTGCCGACAACAGCATACCAAAGCGCCCAAAACACTGCAAGAATGTCAATGGAAACAACATTCTTTACACACTAAGGCCTAAATGTTCTAAGATCCCTAGTGTACAGGACTGCATGTCCATTTAGTAGGCGATTTGCAGATGATTTACAAATCCACACATACAAACAGTGGAAAAAGCAATTTTAGGCTTTTGTAAGTATTTGCTCTTGAGGGTAAGCATTTGTTGGAAGTAATAATTATGAACTAGACTGCATTTCCACAGAGAAAATGCAAAATGTGCTTGCTCAAAAATGCAGCAGTCGACTGACCCTTCATAGTAACTGCCTTTCACGTCTTAACAACCACCCAGAAACTGCTCTACCACAATATTTCTGGCCATATTGTTCAGTTTATACAGGTGGGTCCCAATACTTTTTGCCATACAGTTTTCATTACACTTGTGTCCCAAGACAGTTGGGCATATACAGTGAGGAACATAAGTATTTAAACACCTTGCGATTTTGCAAGTTCTCCCACTCAGAAATCATGGAGGGGTCTGAAATTCACATTGTAAGTGCATTCCCACTGTGAGAGACAGAATGTAAAAAAATA
>JBBMFX010000002.1:7862120-7881210 GCA_037832545.1 Rhabdalestes septentrionalis | reverse complement strand
TGTGCAAAGCAGCCGCTATTCATATCTGTATTTGTAATTGTTGAAAGTGGAAAAGTATTCGTATTTGTATTTGTGTCCGTGTACAATTCATAATGCAGTGTGGAAACTCATAATATATGTAAAGTATTGTTTTCATGTATCTACATTATATTTTGAATAGCTCTGCTACATTGAAAGTATTCACTTGAATTGAATGAAACAACAGTGTTAAACATTTAGAGAAATTACTTTTAACAGTGCAGAGAGGTACAAAAACAAAAAGAGCTCATAGGTAGAGCACAGATAAAAACATGCCTAATAAAAGCATTATTAAGTCATAGCACAGATATTTCTTATAAGTATAAATGTGTAAATCCCACTCTCATCAACATATACAATAAAAACTATGAAATAAAGTGGTACTTGAGAAGTTTTGGAAAGGTACTCTTAGCATAATTTTAGAAAGTTAATATAGAGCAGTGGTAATAGTCCCATGACACCTTCTAAAACTTTTTTGTTCTTCTTTTTTTTTATTTCTAGCAAAATACTGTTGATTTCTGCCTTATATTTCCACCCCTCAAATTGGTCTGAAGCTTTGCTTTGAAAACATGTTGAACGCGAGACTGTTGATTAACGTCAGAGGAATTAAAGAGTGGCGTTAGGATTCATTGCTCCTGGCTCTTGTTACTTAATTTGCAGTATCTAAAACAAACAAACGGAGGCAGAAAACAATGAATGGACTGCTGCTTAATGTTTCCTAACACTCTAGGATAACTTCTAGTGATTCATCACTGTAGCCGGTGCCCAACTCTCGCTTTATTTCCCAGCCTGACAAGCCCCAACTTTATCTCTCTCCTCCTTTCTGTCTGCTGTGCTGGATGCATTGTTCAGTCTCTAGAGAAGTTATTGGAGCTATTTTTTGTAGTAAAAGTTGTTTGGAGGCGAGATGTACCTTCAGGGGAGATATTCTCTATTGGCGAGCGCTGGACAAAAAATATTATTGCACAGCGGTTAGGTAATATTTCCTTTTTCCATCTAAAAATTATAACTAACTTAGTTCATCCAAACTGTGCTCTCAGTGCCAGGAATCACATTCACTTATGGGTTTGGGGCAAAGTTCTCTGCTAAGAAAGGAAACAGCAGCTTTTTAGCGCAAGAAACAAAGCAATTTGTTGTTTTCACAAGACAACTGTGCTACAAAATTCCCTCTGACATGGTAATCCTCTCTGCCTCCTATGGGATAGTGGCTACAGTCCAGGCTGGCATTGGATCAAAGGGCAGGATCAGAAGCTCATGGCCCGGTCCAGGTGGACGCTACGCTCCTCCATTTCACCAAAGGTCACAGCACTGGCCAGTCTGAGGCGAGTAGCTAATGGGCATCCACCCAGTAAGGCCTGCTGAGTCGGCATTGTCATATCGCAGAGGCCAGGTGGCTCCACCTGCTTGCTGTTGTGGCTTAAACGATCGTGAACAACAGTACACTGTGTCCAACGCTGCACCTGCTGCTCTTGACCTGCTGTGCTTTTTGTCCTGTAACCTTGGTCATTTGTGGGCCTCTTTGCAGGACCCGCCAGTCTCATTATCAATATCAGCTATCGACAGAAACATCACACACTAAAAGCGAGGGTGCTGAAGGTGCTTCCCCTACTTTTTAGGACCACCTAGCCACAAAACAGCTAAACAAACCATAAAACAGAGTTATGAAATCAGAGTATAAAGGTGACCTATTTTTGTTGTTGTTGAGAAAACTATGTTATATATCTGGTTTATGTATATTCTGTCAGTGTCATATTTATACATTAGTTATAGCTAACCTACAGTTTAAAGGATGCTGATACCTGGTAAATGGTGTTCACTAGAGTGGAGCTTCCAGGGATGGCGTTAGGATTTATGCATGCAGATGGAAGGGGTGTGTCAGGTTTATGGCTGGAAGATGATCAAAGCAATCAAATTCTTTATATGTTTATTTTATATAAGAGTCTGGAAACCAACAGAAAAAAAGAAAGAGCAGGTGTGCAGCAGTAAGTTAATCCAGAAATTAAGTCATCTTTAAGTCATCAGAATTGCGAGGATCAAGAAAAAGCTTCAGTACGAAAAGGAACGGTAAAGATTATAATAATACAACCTAGTGGAACTAACTAACCAACTGGCTGACTAAAAAATAACTGACTAACAAGCTACCGTACTTTTCGCCGTATAAGACGCTCTGGAATATAAGACGCACCCGATTTTAAAGGAGGACTAGAAAAAGTGTCCCAAAACTTTTGTCCACTCTAGATACATTTCATTCATATTAGAGCCCAGATCGGGCCCAAAAAATGAAAACCGACATGACCCAAACCCGTGCACTTGTGTCCGAAACCAGCCCGGCCGGACAAATTGACTGTAATTATTTACATTTTATATGTGGGCCGTTATAACACACGCTCTGAACTGTGGGTGCGTTAATAAACTGACACCCCGCATCACGGCCCGGTCTGACCCGAGCATGGTGGCAGGCAATATCGGACCAGGTTCGGGTTCGAGCAGAGAATCTAAAGTCTAATTCACAGTGCCGCACAATGGACGAAAGTTTTGGAACGTAACATCGTTAATCTCTAAGATCGAGCGTCCTTTACTTTTTTCTCCCCTCCCTATCGTCACATGACCAGCATTAACGTCGCCATGACCAGCATTAACGTCGCGTCTCGTCTCGTTTTTGTCATGTGAAAAATGTTAGTTGACGAAGATATTTCGTCATAATTTTTTTAAACGAAAACAGCACTAGTTGACATGGTGCCCGGGCAGCATCTGGGGGTCTGTTTCTGTTGCTTGCATGCATGGACTGAAAAGGCAGGCTTCACCCCAGGTGTGTTGCTGCAATATATTTTAGTTGTGAATGTATTTGAGGCTTCAGGCAAGCTCCCAGCTCCAGTTAAATATATGTGACAACAAGCCCAATATTGTTTAGATAAAATGTAAATGTCAACGGTCAACCTACATTACAGTCATACAGATTTTGAAACATTACATCCTTCATTCATTCCTATCCCCATCTGCCTTCTGGTTTCTCCACATGTATCTCAACATGCAAACCACGTGACCACAGGCATGAAAAATGCATGAACAACACGAAATGAAAAACGCCTACTGTATCACATCTCAGCTATCTGACTGGTCTCTACCCAGCATAATCTTTATGAAGTTACATTTATAACAAGAGAGAGCAGGCAGAGCATTGGCTGTATCAGTGACATGCTTAAAGTTGTCTCCTTTGCATTTAGCATTTTAACATCTTCTAACATGAGATTTCTCAAGATATCATACTACAACCACATATAGAGTGCAGTAGGCCAAGCTTAAAATGCCTTCCCATATCCCTGGTTGCAGTGACAGCTCATAAGATCTGCTATTTGCGCAGTGAAAGAGAATGAAGAATCAGTGTCCTACCTCTACAGTGAACCCCTTCATCAAAGCCATCCTCACAGTCTTTGGCTCCATTACAGAGCTTGTTGAAGTGAATGCACTTTCTCGTTCCAGTGCACTGTATGTGATTGAGCGGACATCTGACTATCACCTCTGCGGCGCCTAAAAGGGAGATAAGAATAAATCACAAGTCACATTAGGATTAAGCCCTTCACATCCAGTACACCACTGCCTCACTGAACTTATTGGAGCAGATCACAGTTATTCAGCTTGAATTGAATTATTTCTCAGCAGAAACTCAATGTGAATTAGGGGCATTTCTATCAGTGTAGCTCTGGTTAACCTATCCAAAAAAAAAGTAGAAAATGTATATATTCAAATATGTCATAGGTCTTAGAAAACCAAAAATATAATGTTTTACGGTCTGCTTATTAATTATTAAACTAGTTTAATCGCTACAAGTTAAACTATTATCAAGCGATTAATTAACAATACACTCGTATTAACATATTTTTTGTATGCAAGCGAAAAGAGAGTTTATTCATGCAACAGGTTAATAAGGTATTCTGTAAATCATTTATTAACTGTTTGTTGGTTGTAAACATAATAGTAAATCCCTGCAAATGCCAGAAAGTACTAGCAGGAACATTTTAGGTACAGAGGTTCTCATTAATTTACCAGTAAACCAGACTCATTATGAATCTCGTTTACTTGTGAATTTGCAAGACCATAACCAAAATGAAATTCGAATTACCCTCAGTGCTGCGACAGACCAGCAGAAAAAGGGACATGCTGGGGTTCTCTGAGCAGAGGTTCCAGAGAAGGTGTTCACAAACTTTCAATAGTCTTAAAGAACTAACCTCGGATAATGTTAATAAAAGGATACATATTTGCACATTTGAACAAAATAAGGACTGTAATAATCCAGGGCAAGTTTGGGGCTCAAAATGTATTTAGTCCCTCTACTGATCTGTTAACTTCAATGTAAAGTTTATACAGAACCAAACAGTAAATGTGATGACACCACTTCTGGTTTTAATGCGAGAAATTTGACCAATGTAAAGTAAGGTGGTCCTTACACAGCACAGCACACAGTGTGAACAATATGATTTTTTTTCTCTGCTTTTAACCCATTTACCAGGTGAAGAGGTGGATTGCCACCAACAGCGGGCCCCCGAGGAGCAATATGTGGGGACGGTACCTTATTAAAGAGCACCACAATGGTGCCACTAGCAGTCCTGGGATTCAACCCCACAACCTTCTGACCATGGGGCAACTTTCTAACTACTAGGCCACCCAGCATTTGAGCACATGAAACAAAGACTTCAGATTCTTCCACTGAAAATATCAAGCTTCTCTATTATCCATGAAAGTTTATTTGTTTCTTTAAGTTGAAATGAGCAAGAACAACAATTTTATAACAGGTAAACAGTATAATAGTTAAGTTGGGCAGTCACCTAACCATTAACCATTTAGAATAATTTTGAATAATTTACAGCTCTCCTTTCGTTGGATGAAAGCTCTTCTTACATGACTTAATTAATTTAGCGTATTAAACCCAGCCTTTTGTTTCGTTTGTATACTAGATATTTAGCATATAAATAACTTTTCATACTGGAGGATATCTTTATTAAATAGTATTTTCAGGTCAAATTGTATTATAAAGTCACATTGTACACTTGTCTAGTATTACACTAGATTGTACTACAAGTGTTTAGGATTACACTAGATTGCACAACAAGATTACATTTGTATTCCAAGATTGTACTTTAATAGATACACACAATGAACAAAACAACTGTATAAATCACATGGCACAGAACCCCAAGCATGCAGTCATTATTTGCAATGCTGTAATTATTCCATATTAAATAGAAGAAAGATTATATAATAGTTCAACAATATAAAAAACTGCATTATTTATTTCAGGGGCAAAATAGTACAGTCTGCCTTCCTTTGCTGCTGTTTTCTGAGGCTTAATGGAAATGGCTTTCTCATTCATGGAGGTGTCTATCCTTTTTCTCATCCTTATACATCTTCATTTTGCTTGGCATCCCATGCATTGTCTACTGTAGAATAACTAATGCGTCTTTGCTGCTGGCAAGCTTTGATTCTGAGCAGGCTGATCACTGTGCCGAGATGATGACTGTTTTTCTTTGATTTAATTTAGGATAGGAAATGAAAAGAATATAGTTAAGTACTTATGTGAAGGTGTGGTTTCTTTATAGTTAGAGTCAAATGCAGATGCAAGCACAAACTACAGCACAGGTCCAGTGAGTTATAGGATCTTTAGTATGTATCACCTGATATAAGCAAGACTATGGTTCATTGGGAATTGGTTCAAACAAGAATGTCTACTAACTATGTATATCTTTCGACTTGATCCAAGCATCGTACAGGTGAACACACTGTATACTACAAAAGCATATGCACCTCAACAAAATTTTGGTAGATATTCAATATTTTGGAGATAAGAGTAACAAATTACCATATACATTAAAAGTTCTAGTTGTTAGGGGGCCACCCCTGCAATCAAATGGCTGTGGGTTTGAATCCCAACACTGCTAGTGTCAGCACTGATGTTCCCGTAAGCAAGCTACCATCCCTACACACTGCTCCCTCAGGGCCTCTTTTTATTGCCAGCGCACTGCTTCACTTGGTGAGTAAGTTCACACTGTGTTCACACTATCTACTGTGGTGTGTTCACATGTGAATATAAGGGGCCACTTTACTTTACTTGATTTCAGCACATGATGAACCTTTAAACGTTGCAAGAGAAGTACATCAACTAGCATGATGGTATCATATGAGGCCTCTGCAACTTCCTATTCATGCTATGGATCAGGTAGTTACAACATTTCCAAACATAAAATACAAAATATGAGGTTGTGTTGCAATGGCATAAACCTTGCTATTACTGAAAGGAAATTGCTGGCACAGTTTGCTTCGCTATTACGGAAATAATAACTCTATATTGCGTAATTTATTCTAATTGAGAAAAAGATGGATCTTTATGTCCCTTTAACAACGACTTAATTGTCCAGTTGCGAAGTATGAGCTGAATCTCCCTGGCTCCGTCCTAGTCAAGGTGAAAATATATCTCGCAGGTGGAGCTGCATTTCAGCATGGGAGAAAACAGCCACAGACTTGAGCTTCATCTTGCAACAAGCTATGTGCGGACAGTCTAGCCTTAGTGTAACTAACACATTTCAGAGGATGCAGTGAATGTTCTGCTCAAACTTGCACAATCCATGTCTCCCACTTTTTGCACCCATGAAAAATAATTTCATAATGCATAAAACGCTTCAAGATATTTTGAGACCTTTTTCCAGGTCAAGAGCCAGTTTAAACTCAGACAAAAAAGGGTGAATGCCTGGAACTGAGACTATGACTAAGGATCAGTTTGGTCCTGGAAAAAGGGTCTACAAAAAAAAAAGGTTTGTCAATTCACCCAAAAAATTACTTCATGAGACTTCAGCAAATTAACTGGTTTGAATAAACTTTATGTAAATTATGTAGGTTCGGGAATAATCACATCCATGGAGTACATGACAAAAAAATATATATTAATATTAGGTAGGAGCAATGCAGTCTTTATTGAGCTGGCCTGGTTTGTTTAGGACACATTTACATTTTTTAAAATTCACTTACGTTTAATACTGCAGACTGTCTGCCAAACTAATTAGTCTACCTGAATTACTAGCCTATGGCAACAATAAACAACCTCAGCCACAGAGCAGAGCCTAACTCTTTAATTCACTTAACCAAAGTAACTAATGTAAGTGACAACAAATGATATGAGCTCCTGTCAGTAAACAGTGACACTGAAGACAATCTTATTAAACAGGTGTATGTGAGGATCTTAAACTGGCACTGGCTCTGTTGCTGTAGGGCTTTGAATTCACTGCTGTAAGTTAAACTTTTCATTATTTTCTCTATGCATCTAATCTTTTGCAAACTTTAGATTTATTATTTCAAATTAGTCCTGTATATATTCAGCACATGGTAAAAATTAAATGTGTGTGTGTATGTGTGGGGGGTGGGGGGCGGGGGGCATTTTTAGTTTGTTGATGAGGTTGGGCTTCAGGAGATTCTTTGTCAGTCACTAATCTTGATTAACTTCACTTATATTTGAACAATTACTTTTGATTTCAAGGGATTGTGGTATTCTACATTCTGGATGTATGTGCAGAATACATGTGTATTTTTTTACAGTGTGTACATTCAATTGGTAGACTACAAGATTCCCAGTCTTCCTGAAGTGATAATTGGCTCACCTATAGAGCTCCATTACCGGATCCATCTCCATGACAACATAATTAACTGATACTAGACAATCGACAAGATGGTGGGGGCTGAAGCCTGCAGAGGACTTTTGAAAGGACATACGCAAGTAGTGCGACAAAATACGCATACAGTAGATACCAAGAGCACCTGGGTGTAGTGAAAAACCACTAATGTGTGATGTGGTAAAAAAACGAAATGCTTAAAAATGCTTATTTTTAGAGTGTAAACCCTAAATATGCACTCAAAACACATTAAATTCACATTAATTTCCCAGCTTAATACATTACTTTGAAAGAAAATGTAATGGTAAACACATATTTGTACTGTACAATTTACACTGAACTGCTGTCTTCCATAGTGCTAGAATGTAGTATACTGATATATAGACTGTAATG
This sequence comes from Rhabdalestes septentrionalis, assembly GCA_037832545.1. Lineage (NCBI taxonomy): Eukaryota > Metazoa > Chordata > Actinopteri > Characiformes > Alestidae > Rhabdalestes > Rhabdalestes septentrionalis. The sequence goes on along the minus strand of JBBMFX010000002.1, from coordinate 7,873,144 downwards.
TCATCCATGCAGGCATTTTTCGTTTGGTATGTGCCATCGTTTTCTTTGGCATAATACATAAAACCTGCCACAACTTAAGCAGTGACTAAATGGATGAACTGTTACTGTGAAAATTGTTACAGAAAAGTTTAGTTCAATGACAGATTATATAGCGCAATATTTATCCATGGCTAGTATTTTAGTGACAATGTTAGAATTAGATGCAGTGTCGACAGTTATAAAATAAACTGAATTTGGTTTTCACTTCAAGTGGTAGCACTTTAACCTAACACTGCTTTAGAATTATATAAGGGAAATTCACAATGGTAAGAAAAGCAGTGTGTTCTTCTATTAATTCACATATGAAAAACATTTGACAATCTCGACACTTCTCTTTCATGAAGTACACAACAGAGTATAAGTCGGGGCCAATTGTTTGTTAGGTGGCTTTAAATCTATTCATGCTGATTACTTTCCCGTGGGAGTCTGTTGGGGTGTCCACCAGGGATCTATTTAAGGCCCAGTCCTTTTTATCTTATTCATTCAAAAAGTAAATAATATCCTCTTTAATATTGACTCTAATTATGGAATTTTCTGCATTTATCCTCCATAGCTAATTCAGAGCACATTAAATGTTTACTAAATCTGTGCAATATACAATTGGCAAATTCCTTTTATGAGTCTTTATTTTCCACTTTTTAGTTTATTTGTGTGTATACACAACATATTTTAAATGTGTTTAAATGTGTGTGAACTACTCTGTACATCCAAAATGACTTACATTATATTGTCCCTTAACAAAAATGACCATGCTGATTTACAGCTGGGGATGTTAAATCAGGACTAAGAATTCAACAGCAAAATATTGTAATTTGAATCAATGTGTTAACTTTGGCAGTCATCACTGGATTGCTCCTTCATGTCAACAGATGCTTACTGCGGTACAATGAAGCTGGAGTGAGAAACATATAATATGCAGAGAGTGGGAGGGTGGGGGGGGCGACCACAGCTTCGGCGATCTCTTCATTGACACTCCTGCACCCAGCAGCTGTTTAAAGATTCATGAGGCACATAGGTGACCCTCATCTTCTGAGCACAGGAGCACATAAAACACGTCTAAGCGAAACATCGGCTTCCATTTTGCATGCAGTGAACGTGTCACATTGCACCTTAACTACACCAGTATCAATTACCATAACTGCAACACAGCCACTTAGTATGAGATTTATGATCCACGTGACAGAGCTTCTTACAAATCTCCAGAGTGTGTGCTACATCAAAGCCCTGATCCTAGGCCAATGACGGCATCCTAAGTGGCTACTGAATTGTTCAGTGGTGTTCATTTATACTTCATGAGATAAAATTACGCTACAATTAAGACAGTCATCAAACGAAGTTAGTCATCCTTACCATGCTGTCTGATTTGCATAGCTCTTCTTTCGTATTACCTCAATAATACAAGATTTTTTTTTGCTGCCTCTGTTCCATTTAATGCCCTTTTTCTCGTCATGAACTGCCTACATATTTCAAGCATGAATAGGCTTATCGACCTTACAGTAGTTGTTGAACAAACACTGAAATTATGAAATTTCGTTGATTTACATTAGCAATGATGTCACACTGATTTACATTAACATTGGTCTTTTGCAAATGATCATCCGTTCTTTTTCAATCATGTGTAACTATCGCATGTTTATTTGATGTCTTGCTTTTTTACCCGTTCTCTTTGTAAAAGCATTCTGAGATTTGATTAGATTCATTTAATTTGTATGAATAGAATAACTAATTAATGACACTGATATATTCGGAGCTACTGGGGGTGTATCCAAATTAAACTAATCCAGCATTATAACATGAGATCCGCTCTCTTGTAGAGTGCTAATGGACAGGATCATAAGAAGGGTGCCAACATGACGATATTTTAGAAAAATATTCATTCTTTCATTACATGAGCCAGTTATACTTAACCCAGGTTGCAGAATTGCTGGCACCTGTCCCAGCCATCATAAAATGAAAGGCAGAGGAGCCCCCTGGACGGGTTACCAGTCTATAAATGTATAGCAGTACAGACACAGACTTACATATTTATGCACACATTCACATCTAGGGACAATTTAGCTTCTCCAGTTCGCCTGAAGTGCATGTCTTTGGAACTTGGGAGAGCACACTGAAAGAACCCAGTAGCTGCTTGCATTGAGACAATGCAAGCAGTACCACAGGAGAGCTTTAAGCCTTTCCAGGCAGGTCAGCTGACCCCTGGGTAAATCGGGAAAAGGCGCACCCACCCACTGGTGTTAAATACCGTCTGTGCAGAAAACAGATAACTGGCTCGAGTGGTAGTACAAACAATATCAGAATTACTAGCATCTCTCAGGATTCATCCCCCAGCTCAGTGAACAAGAAGGTCCATCAAATCAACTCATAATAATGGCTGCCTGCATGACATTTGTGAAGTATAAACATAAAAACTTGCAAGTGACGAGAATGCACTCCCAGTGTAGCCCTTTTACTTGGTGACGGGTCTGCTACTATTCAAAACCGCTGAAAAGTCATCACTCAGAAAATGCTACCCACCTGGAACTCACAGTATGATTTACTTGAGCACAGTTTGAACACAATTACAACACTATTTTAGGTCGTTCATAAAAACGTGACACGTTTCTACCATTCATATTTATTTTTCCCTTCGCAAATATGTTTGGAACACTCTCTGCACAGCAGACATCAACAGCCATTTTTCTCAAAAGCCTTTTGAAGTGAGTGCTAAATGCATTGATATTTTCTTATCACTTTATTTTGAGATCACTCGTAGCACAGAGCTGTAGGAAACAGAAGGGTTAGGGTTAAATTTAAGGCACTATGGGTCACATGTGGTACTTCATTCTTAAATTAGTATCACTATATATATGTTTATCATGTTATTTCTGCAGACGATTATAACTACCCTTTTGTGCATGACTATGTGCATTATTTTTGTTACGATGTTCAACAGTCTACCATGTGTAATATTGTGCGAGGTTCTTATTGGGTGTTAAACATTACCACAGTATCCTACATGCAATTGTCTTCATGTGCAATATCTCTATTTATGTCATTATAATTCAAATTCTTAATCTACTACTGGATTCTATAACAATTTACTCCAAACTACCATCTGCGTCAGTAGGTTTCTGTGTTACTCAACTGTGTTACTTATCTATTACTTATATCCGGCCTTTGTCTATATAGTATTTTCAAATTGAGTGTTTTTTGTAGATTCTTATTTAGATTTAATTTAGAATTTTAACATGTCTCTGTGTGTCTTGCAATGATTACAAAAGAAAGTTCCTCCGAGATTGGGGCTGAAACTTTTATTAGAGTAACTCAAATAATTCAATGTTTAATATATGTCAACAAAAAAGTCCGTCTATGTAAAATGTCTCTACTATCGTATCGCTCCAGCTTTGTAAAGACTGCACAGCTCTGGTATCACTGTTTCATATGGACCATTTTAACTGACGGCGCATTTATTTAGCTTTCTATGGAAATGGTGGAACATGAATATCCTGATGTGCGTAAAAGACAGAAAATGTCCAAAGTGTGGGACAGTTTTACACTGCGTAAGGCGGACAACAAAGTGCCGTGCAAACGCGATAAAATGGGCCTGGTCCACCACAACAGTACATATAACTACCTCATGCATAGGGTAGGCATGTTTTAAGATGTAACTTTTCAGTGTGAGTGTGTGTACCACGCGGGAGGTAGGAAGAGAGAGATTAGAAGTGAGATCTTAGTGCATTTTGCTATTTCTCTTGCAACTTATCATGCCTCGTCACTATCAACTCATAACACAGTCTACAAATAATAACAGATACTATGTTCTCAAAGGCGCTAGCATTTGTATCAGTCAGCAATCGAAAAAGAAGGTTCCGAGCCGTGTGGAGATATACAGTTCACATGAGGAGGCTTTAGGTTCAGGTGATGCAGCCTTGCAATCTAATCTACCTACCGACCTCATTTGGATAAAGCTGGAAACTGAACTCTACTGTTTACATTGGATTATTAGTATTACTTTATTTTCAGATGGGCTATAGCATGGGGTACACCATTTTTTCCTTTTTTTATTTACATAAAACTGAGAACAAACGTGCAAACCATTGTTTGTGATGTTGTATCTCACAGTTTTTTTCATGTACATCACAAATGTTTCACAGAAAGGTTCATTAAATGGGCTTAGTTCTGGAGCCAATACGCCAAAAGTGTCAAGTTTGAATAAAAACCTTTTTTTGCTAGGAGTAATAGGCACTTGCCTGCTCCTTTTAAGAGGCTTTGTTATGTTGCACAGTATAATATTGATAGTTGGTTCAAAATTTATACGATTACTCGATTAATCAATGGAAGAAAATTGGCAGAATACTCGATTCCAAAAATATTTGATAGTTGTAGCCCTATCCCAAGGTCAATGAAGTTTTCTGATTCTGATTCAAACTACAGTAAGACAGCCACTCTTTACATCACAAGAGAAGATGCAGAAGATACAGACACAGCCATCTCAAACAGAACGCTGTATGTCCCAAATTACGACCTCATCAGTTTACCACACAGGAGCATCTGGTTTAACTTAACAAATTGTCAGGGTCCAAAAAGGGCTGATTAAAAGCCTTGCTAATTTTCAGTTATAAATTGTACTTACTGACAAACGCATCCCTAATTATGCATTCATGTAGTAAGTTCCCTGTATTCATGAATAAAAACAGCACTAAAACAATGCAATAAGCTGCTGCATCTAGCATGTGTCACACATTTAACGCAGGGGAGTGAGGATCTGCAACAAACTGTGATTATCCTAATAAAACTGCATTCTCGATTACAGAATCATTTCCACTCACAAACTGATTGAGGACTAATCTAATCAGATGAGGGGAGAGATGAATATTCAGCAGCCTGAGATGCACCAAGCACAATAACACAGATGGTGCCTGTGCAGTTGAAGGATGATAGGAAATCATTTCTCACTGCCTTGCACCAAATTTCCAGTCATGATACCACGCATGCAGACAACATCCAACATGGACAATTCCACAGTAAGGAAGCGGGTAAATTATCTTTCGAAAATGCAAAACCATGAAGAGGCATCTTAAAATACAGCACTCCAAAACAGGAAAAAAAATACTCCAAGTGAATCATTAGAAGATCTAATCACATGTTTTTTGCTGAAGCCACCTTTTTTTCGCTTTTGTCAACATAAAGAATTTGTATTAATCACTTTCAATAAAGGCTCCTGCAGGAATCGGCCATTGATGATTTCTTCAGGGAAACAAAAAGGGCTCTTCTATGCCATTTCTACCAAAAAAACGTTTAGAGCTACCATTATTTTTTAATGTAATATATACAATTTTACTTAAATTGTACAGTTCACTCTCTAGCCCACTCTCTAGCGATGAGTGATGATGGCTTTGCCTCTTCAGATAAGCTAATGCACAAATAGTAATCCTAGAATTAACCGGTGAAATGATGAAGAATCATTGACATATTCAGCTAGTTAGCCTAGTTAATAGGGGAGGTGGTCTAGTGGGTAGGATACTTGCCTCCAGACCAAAAAGACATGGGATTGAATTCTACCTTCAGCATACCACCACTGGGCTCCTGAGCAAGACATGAGTAGCTCCAGGTAGACTGCCCCCTGTAGTCAGGGAATGGAAGTTGCTTTGGATAAAAGCGTCTGCTTAATGCTGTAAATGTAAATGTAATAGCCTTTGCTTTTTTCCATTTTCCTGTATTCAGATACTGTATGTCAAATGCAGTATCTTAATACAGGAATTGGGGTGAATACTGAAATACTAGTGCCCTTCCCAGTCCATAAATAAAACTACCACTAAAGTCAATTCTGAATGTATTGTTTTTGTGATGTCACACAAATCAACAGATTTACATATTTCTGACTGTTATCTACGTTTTTATTTCATAGGGTAAAATACAAGGCAATCATTTAAAACAGAGGTCATTTATATACATAAAGGTACTGTAACACAAATGGCCCAAAACTGCCCTCATTTATCATGATCTTGGATACAAGAATATAAAGAGGACATAGCGCTCATATGGTTGAATATACGGACATTATGCACATTATTTCATAATCAATAGCTTTCCCACAATTATTAAACTGCAGCTCAATGTAATAAAGTTAGTCAATTTCCAAGTTCATGTAATGCAACTCTTAACAATCCACAGATTCTGAACCCCAAATTTGAGGTCTTGTTTGTTATTAGCAAATAGATTAAATGACCATATTATCTCAGTTATTTATTTTTATTTTTTGCATTGGTAGGCTTTTTCTTTGAGATTCCAGATGTCACCCTTTATCGTAATATGGCCTTCAGGAACAAATGCAGAAATGAGGCTTAATTAGACACGGTGAGAAACCAAGCTTTTCAAACACAACGTCTCAGGAAATCAAATGTTTCGCCATGAACAATAAGCATGCAGATGAGCCACACATTCCTCATACAAAGCAGACTTTCAAAAAATAAAGAATGTTTTTGTCCTTTTCATAAACTTAAGAGAATGGCTGCAATGTCATAAATCTGCAATCTCCTTCCTGTTCTCCGCATATTACTTTTAATTAAAAAGCCAAGGTGATATTTACCCTCTTTTCTCAATGTGAATGAGAAGAACTCAGTGGGGACTAGATAATCCATCTATTTAATGTGCAATGAAAGCCCTTTGGCTGAAATCGTAGCTGCTATGTTAATTATGATTATCGCATTAATCAGGTCTGTGCTGAGAAGTGTGTGAATAAAGAAAAATAACTGAATCAATCAGCTGGGAGTTCAATGAACTACACTTCACTGGTGAAGAGATGTGAGGGGTCTATACTTCCCAGTTAAGCAAGTTTGATAAATAATCTCACACTGATGCTTTTTCATGCTGATACAACGAATAATGTCCGCAAGTTAAATTAAACCTTTAAATGGCACATATTATACAAAACTCACTTAAAAAAAAATAAAATAAACAGGTCTATGGGCTATACAAAGCATGCTCATTAATTTCTTTGCACAAAATCACTTTCACATTAAGAGATCTCACAAGATTTATTCTTGAGCATTACAGTCTCTTTCAAAATGAGCCGTTTCGACAGCTCCTTAATTCTGACATCAATATACTGAAATTTGCATAGAACCACCCCTCATCTGTCGACCACAAAACCCTACATAGACAAAGAAAACGGAAGAACTGCATAGCTTCATTTTATTTTCGATGGACATGTCGCAGTAACAGTCAGTTTCCTTCCACCTTAAATAATGCAATCCAGGCTGCAATATTGCTATTTCACCTTTAGAGGGGAACATTTATTGAGGTTTATATTCATAGTTTGTTGCCTTTTTAGAGACATAAAAATGTTTTTCATATTTACAGGGCAATGATCTCTTTCCAAAAAAAAGCAACATAATTGTGAATGTAAAAGTGACAGGGCCCTGAAATGGCTAATTTTGAAAGGGACTGAAACTGCCATGTATATTTGTGTGAGAGTGATTTTGTGTAAAGAACTTAAAAAACATATTTTGTATTGTCCATAGATCTGTTAAAACTAAAGTGAGTTTTGCATAATATGTCCCCTTTAAAGAAACAAATCTAAAAATACATCAAAGGATACAAATATAGGCACATGTAGAAAAAAGAGAACACACAACACACCTCTGACTGAGAAGGCATCCAGCAAAACTGACAGTGATTGACAGGAACATGCGTAAATTATTCTGTCAAATTTAGTGGAACACTTTTTTGGCCAATTTTATTACTCTTTTCTTCCTTTTTTTTCCCTGAAGCTCACACTGTAAAGGCTAAATTAACATATAAAACACACTAATGCATGTTTGTCGTACTTTATATTTATGAATGTTACAACATAAATAAAACCTCTATGAATAAAATGAAAAGATTTACAAATAATAACATTAATGCAGAATTATATTAAGCACTATATGCTAAACAAGAAGCAATCCGGCTATTTAGCACAATGAGTCATGCATAATTATGCTACAATGTTTTAATATGGATGAAGCAGCAGCATTCAAAAGCAGCACAGGGGCTCTTACTTGACTCACGTTATTTTCATTATATATTTTGCAACACAAAGTCAAGATAATATATTAGCTGATTGTAAAAGAGCATTTTTGGTATGAAAATGGGATTCTAGTTGTGCATCCCTTGCTCTTACCCTGTAAATCACATGCATTACTAGACTGCATCTTGCAAAGTGAGCTTTTTTTTTTCTTTTCTACAGGCTTTTAATTTTAATTTTATTTAGTCTTTCTATTTTATATCGTTCTTGTCACTGTGACTCTGTGTGTATATAAAGTCATTACATGAGCAATTTCTTCCGGAATCAACAAAGTTTTCTGATTCTGGTTCTGATTGAACACACACAGAAGGAAGGCACAGCCCAACATTTTCACGTGCCAGATGTACAGTCTTAAGAAAAGAGTTCAATAAAGAACTAAAAAAGAGCTGTAAGATTGAATAGTGGAATAATAATGGAAACTGGTTTGATGCAAATAAGAATCTTCCTGAAAAGGTTTAAAATATTATTATTTAAAAAGGTTCTTTAAAATAATCAAGCACTCACTTGGTTCTTTGTTTTCATAATTCAATACATAACAATGACCTTTAATATAGATACCTAGAATAACTTTTTTGTGTATGTGTGTGAATAGGGAAAGATAGTTGGGATTACATACAGAAAGCAGAATCTTTTGTTTTTGACTGAATGCTATAAGCAGTGACAGTTTTCAAACTAAGCACAAATAACAGCTCAAGGGCAGTGATGTCAATCTTAGTTTAGTCTGTAAAAAAAGCCTTTTATCAAATGTTGTTATTTCATTTTAATAGTTAATTTGAAGCACCATTCCTACTGTATTAAATTCAGTTAGGCTGCATAACAACAGCTAACTTGATTAATGCATTTGTTGTGTCAGTCTACATGCAAGACTTCAGTTGAGATTTAATAGGTGGGAACCCTTTTTTCGTAACTCTCATCTGATGTCAATAATCCTTCTTATTCTTTTAGAGTATGTGCATGCAGCTACTGCCTTCTGTTTTTAACACACTGGTTAATTTCAAACATGTATAAAAAAAAAATCCGGTAGCACTTTATAATAACTACTCCCTATTAAGCATTTATTAAGCATTGGTAAGGTCCTAGTTAATACTTTGTTAATAATCTTTTAGTTATTTCTCATCAGTTAATCATTAATAAATGTGTCTATTAATGTTTTGTCTGTGATGAATAAGTCCATCATATGAATTTATTATTTTACTTAAGAAATGCTAAGGAAATGATTAATTAAGCATCTGTAAGTAGCTTTACTTAGGTACTGTTCATTATTTATTATGTATTTATTAATATCTTTGTCCAGTATTTGGTAAACATTGTTTAACTTTTTTTATTACGTTACTGTTTAGGCTTACGTGATTATCTGTCATGGATGCATTATTTCACAGACCTTTATTAAATGTACTTTCTATGAATAAATGCTTTACAAACACTAACCAAAAGTAGGATGCAGGATGTTTGATAGTTAAGTATATTTTGGGAGCTTTCTAAAGTGTGTCTTGTCTGTGCTTTACAAAATATTTACAAAAAATGTTGTATTTTTTTAAAAGGCATGCAAATGTCATTGAACTCAGGATAAGTCCAGAAACCACACCACAGAGTGACTGAAAATATACAACATTTAAATTGAAAGACATCAATTTTAAATACAACAAAAGAAGACATGAAACCACACGTAAAAAATATAAAATATACAGGTGAAAAATTTGTTCACTGCTTACTTCAAACTTGCAGAGAATTAATTGAATTTATGGTAACAACTCAAAAGGCACATTTTTAATTATGACCAAGCCTACTTGTAATTGTAACCCATAGTTACAAAATGTTAGATCTAATTGATTTATATATCAAACTTTAAATAGATTTTTTGACTCATTACAAAAGTTATAAATAAATTAATTACGCATGATAAAACGCGTCCAACTTGGTGATTAAAACTGGCAATTGAATTATTATGCAATTAATTGTAAAATCAATTTTAATAGAACAAGGGTGTTAGGTTTAAAATGCACAAGTTGATGAAAAATGTTGTTCTAATCAGAATAAAAATAAGTACTGAGGAGGTGAATAATTTTGATCAGGCATGTTCATTAGGCAGATCCGGGGTCCATCCCACACAAGCCGTTAGCACACTAGCCACAAGCTTGTTAGAAGGGATTAATAACATAATTTCTCTGTTTGGATATAATTATGTGTATATATTGAGAGACAGAGTGAGAGAGATGTTTAATACAGAGGAAATTTGGAAGTTGCGAGAAACAAGAGAATTAGTTGAATTTGAATATATACGGATTTGTTAAGTTGCTAATTAAGCTAACCACTTGTTTAGAGCTAGGTTAGATTAATTCCTCCAGCTCTGCAAAGCCAGACCACAGAGTGTAATATATGTGATATCAGACTTATACTGGCTTAGATATTTGAATGTTGGTTTTGTATGTTTTTTTTTTACAGTTCTGGGCCAGGTTTCTTGAAAGTCTCTAAACGCTAAGTAGGTCTTAATTTCACCTTAAACTCTTTCTTAACTTTATGGGCTGGTTCTCGAAACGTTCGTACACTAAGTATACCTTATGAATGTCCCACGTTTGTAAGGTTGGTCCGGAGCACTCTTAAGCTGTCTCTTAGCGTAGTTCCAGCACAAGACGCTAGCTTCCGCCACTGAGCTACAGTTTTCAGGATTCAGAGAAACTTAGTGCTATTTTTTTAAATATGCAAACTGGCCTAGTGTTCATATTGATGATTCTACGGGGAAAGGACACAAAGCTGCTGGATGGCCTAGTGGTAAGGGCGTTGATCCCACCTGCAATAGTGCAGTTTTGTAATTACATACAAAGGAAGTCTGGAGTAAATATACTTGCAAAAGCAACGTATAGTTTGTTTTTGAGAAACAAAATTGGTCGTAAAATCCACTTGGGTAAAGTTGACTTAACAATTCATACTAGTAAGTGAA
>JBBMFX010000002.1:7813987-7827603 GCA_037832545.1 Rhabdalestes septentrionalis | reverse complement strand
AAAAGGGGAGGGGGGGGGGTCTCTTTTGTTATTACCCTGTACTCAAAAAATATTTACATTGATAATGAGCAGCACTGAACATGCTTCTCAGTGGCAAACAGACTGTCAAACATTGGGTGGTTTTATCTGTCCTACTGAAGGGATCTTACCTCAAGAATTTATTAGTGTGTGAAGTCTGAAGAAAGAGACAGTGTTTGCACGGGAAGAGAAGCTGGTGTAATTAACCACTGGAGGATATTTTGTACAATTGTGACAAAAGCAGCGTCAAAGTAAATAAACAGCAAAGAAATATGTGACAATATACATGTTCGTTTAATGGCTACAATCTCCTAATTAAAATTCTGTTATTGATCTATTCGCATGAAACATTTTGCCACCACACACACACAGATCCTATAGACTACACCCTGATTTATTTGAAACCTACACTCTACTGTATTTATATTAAAACTATAATGTTTACGAGTGTCAGCAATGTGCTGTGGCATGTTTCAATTATTGCTGAAATATATAAAGAAAATACTTTGTTTGTTTGAGTTCTAAAGGATTTCTGTTTTTTGCACCACTATTAAATTCGGATGCTATGAATAACCTAATATTTACAACACTACACAATGAAGTAATATTTCTGAACACAAAACAACAACAAAACATATAAAATGCATTTAAATTTAATTTTGCATAAGAGCATGAAGAGTATGAACAGAAAACTAAAGAAAAAAATGCCTTAGTTCTACATAGTATATAACATTTCCCCTTTGTGAGTTCCAGACATTTGTCTGAATTAAAAAAAAAAACATGACCACTGAGAACTGGTGATCATTTACATCATATTTGAATTCACACTTGCCAATCATATCGACCGTTAAAGCACTGCTTTTTTTTGTTTTAGGGGAGTCAGGTGCCCGATTTTTCTGCCCAATTTAATCATTTCCAGTTCCACCCCACTAGACAACAGTACACCTATCACACATTGCTACCACATTGGGAGGGTGAAGGCTAGCATATGTTTCCTTCAAGATAAATGAGCCATGGCACCTGCTAAGATGGCAGTACCCTACAGGAGCCCAGGAAAACACTGTTTAAGTAAAGTAAGGTAAAGTGTCTCCTTATAGTCATGCATGGACACACCACCGACCCCTCATCTGTTCAAGTGTTAAACATTAACATTAAAATTATATTGACAGATATTAATATTTATCAGAATTTACATCTTCTAAGAACCGGTATCAGTTTGTATATTGTTTTGGTCTTAAGAGTCCAGAGATTATCCAGTGGAGATGTGTGCATATCCCAGAAGACCCCTGCTGCCACTCACTGTTGCCCTGTGACCCCGTGGTGCTCTAATGCCAAGTCCTTTCCAGTGGCCTTATCACTGCTGAATCATGCAAATCCACACTGTCCATTCCCTGCAGTCAGACGCCCAAATCCTTCAGCAGTCAATAAAGAAAATGCCAACGCTGAGCTGGAGACGTGACTTAGTCCCACATGGAGACACAGAGGAGGGAAAACACAGTGTCTTCTCATATCTGTCCCAAACACTCCTGAGGTTTAGCCTGCTTATTATTCACACAGGCATTGTCCACGCAGCGCTCCAAAACTTGGTTGTGGCAGAGCATTAAAACGGAGTAACGGTGGGGTGGGTCACGGTATCGTCAGGTCTGATGACAACAGGATTGGACTGGAAATATAAGAATGTACAGCGTGCTTGCTTATACTTAGTTATTCTTTATATACGACCGTTGCCTTATTGGCTGGCGCATTGATAGCTCTGTGAGAAAAGGTCAGACACAGCTGTGGAAGAGAGCAAGTCAGTGAGGTGTGTCCAAGGCTCTTGTTAATTACCAGCATAAAACGAACCCTCTTTTCTCATTCGGCGGTGCAACTTTTGGTTTCAGTCCGCTGATTACTTCTGTCTGGGACAACAGCAGCATTAAAAACTCAACCGTAATGAGAACTACATTATATTTCCAAACCAAACTCACTATAATGAACTCACAAATCTCGAAACTAATGACGGCCGCTGTCCACGCGGGATTTTTTACTACGTACCAGGGAGCAAGAACCACAGGAGCATGAACAGTGTGGTCTATGGGAAATGTGTCCACTCAATTAGCCTGCATATTGTTTTATGTTGCTTACCAAAGCACATGTTTAGAAGAGGAAAAAGTAGAAGTCGGTGATGTCCAACCCTGGACCGATAATGTATATTAGAAAACTCTCTCTTCAATTTACGATTTTGTTTTTTCTTTCTATTGTTTTCTTAGAAAGATTTAGTCAACCATTCATAATCAATGCTCAGTTCAAAAATGTATTCTGTAGAAAATATTGTTTAAACTATGTATAAACTATAAACTTTGCAAAAGTATTGAGCCTCCCCTAATTTCTTCATGTTTTTATTCGAAATAGCCAGACTATCTTGTATTTTTATCAAGTCTTGAGGAACAGTTCTCTAGGCTTCTTTCATATTAAGTCCAGGCCATCCCCTGACCTGTATCTGATCAGTTTCAGAGGAATGTTTTTGGTTTATTAAGCCACCCAGTGATAAACGGATTGTTCAAGCATATAAAATAATCTAACCTCAACCTAAACCAGTGAAGAAACTGCAGGTGATTCCAGATGATCAGGTTGGTGATCAGTATACTGGTGGTGCTGAATGCTGGTAGGTTGAAACACCTTTAGGGGTGGATGTGGACAGATGTTCAGTGTGGAAAAGAAGGCTGATTTACGTGTAAATAAAACAAAATGCTTTAGTACATCAGATGTAATAAATTAAGGCGTTTGTCCAGATGCAAGCTGCTATTGAGGCAATTTGGCAATATTTTGGTGAAGATACACAAGACACATGAAATACCAGGGAACTGATAATTAGCAATCGTAGTAATACCAGCAGGACTAGCATTTGCAAACAAGATCTCAGGATCTTTCATCCAGCTCAGTATGCTAATCTGGTACACAATACAAATGTGACAGCACAAACACCCTACCAAAAAACCTAGTGCAGGACCTGCTGTCTTTCAACACTGTCGAATAATCTTTTTGAGAATCACCACAGAGAATCCTGCCACGAGTCCAAAACATTCTCCAGCTAATGTTAAAGTAATGTCCCCAGTTTTATATTTTATTTATGGGTAATGTCACACTCTCCCTTCCATTCAGAGACAGCCTTTCCCTTCCCAAAATCTGTACCACTTGCCCATTCAGTGCTGAAACAGCAGGTCTCAGTAGCCTACTTGTGACAGCCTTCAGGGCATGGGCTTGGATTGTGTGCTAAATATACACACACCAATCAGACACAACATTAAAACCACTGATATGTGAATTGCATTATATTGATTATCTCATTAAAATGGCACCTGTCAAGGGAGAGGCAGCAAGTAAACAGTGAGATCTTGACGTTGATATGTTGGAAGAAAAATGGACAAGCATAAGAGCTTGAGGGACTTTCATTAGGGGCTGACTGTGACGGCTTTATGAGTCAGACTAGCTCCAGACTGGCAGGTCTGGGGTGTTTCCAGTATTTGGTGTTAGACTTAAAGGATCTGCTGCTAACGCCTTGGTGCCAGTTTACACACTTTCATCAACCAGCACAACATCAGGCAGGCCTTACAGCTGAGGTACTGTACCCAGTTCGCACTTCAGAAATTTGCCATTTTTTTCTTGGAACCATCCTAATAATTGTTCACAGAAACCCCTGCAAATTTACGAAAAAAAACTGCTTCTGTGATTTTTTTCCTTCTATTTATTTATTTTTTCTATTTTCATGGGAATATATTATCTTTCATGCATTTTAATGCAAATTTATTAAGAAAAATATTGTTTACTAATTTGTAACAAATTTCTGTCGAGAGAACACAAAGCAGCCGTATATTGGCTGCTGCCCTGTGACGCGTCTCTGGCAGCTGCACTCCTGCATCCTCGCATCAGAACAGTTCCCCACGTGGAGTGTTTCTCTGAGTGTTTTCTTGATTTTAGTTTTGCTGTTTTAAAAGCCCTGTAGTTTTTATTAGTGCATTTACTCTGCTTATACCAAAGAAAACTACAGCGCATAACAAAAAAAACATGCTTGCATGAATTACAGTGCAGTCTATACAGGGGTTACATCAGTTATTTACATTCAAGCACTGTGGGAGTTCAGTGTATACTGTACAGTACAGATATGGGTTTACCTTTATAAGGGTAATTTTCTGTAAGGGTAATGATTTAAGCTGAGTTTAAAATTTTGATAGCATGTTTTGAGTAAATAAATAGATTCCTATTTTTACCACATCACAAATTTTTCACAAATTGTGGGTTGTCTTTCACAAATTGTAGGTAACCCCTGTGTATTTGGAGGGTCTACTGTACATCAAAGAGTCTATTTCTCTCTAAACCAGTCGCTGCTGTAAAGACATTTGAATAGACTAAACACGAATCAGAACCAACACACACACACACATTATAATGAACTGCTCATGTACTTGCAAGATCCGTAATTCCAATATAACCTCTTCTGTTACAATCAGCCTCATATATCCTGTGCTTCCTGACAGTCTAAATGAAGGCCTCTGGACACAAGCTCGCTTCGGCGCCAGCATTACAGAACACAGACACCTAAGCTTTATCTGATATCAGCTCACAGAGGCAACACAACCATGAGTGAATGGTTTTAAGATCAGCCTGCTAGACTTCCTGCCGTGTACAAATGACTCCCTTGGATGTGCACCAGTTAATGCCCTTGTAATCTGACTCTCCGATAATTGAATGCTGCTCTCTATAGACACTTTAAAATACAGGCGGCGTCATAAAACATTTGCACAGTCCAGTGGAACAAGAAGTACAGGCACCTGTGATCAACTGCGCCATCACAGTTTTATGTCTATGGAATGACAGCAGCAGTTACAGCTCCACCAAGAGTCATTATTCACATATTCCTGCAACAAATACAGGCTTCCGGGGTGTAAAAAGTGTTTCTAATACCTCTCTGGGTGAAATAAGACACAAATAAACAACATCTATTAGCTAGATTAACCTATTCAATTCCCTGTGGAATCTAGAAGACTTTTTGGGAGTAGGATGCAGTGGGAGTAGCGGGTAGTGGCTATCCAGCTTTGGTCTATTGTAGGATAAACATAAGACATCCAATTATCATTCACATGGAGAGGCTGTGCAGTAAGGTATATTTTCAGCCCAGCAGATAAAATTTCACTCTGCAGCTCATTGCTCCCTTATCTCATCTACCCCTTCTGACTAACAATGATATTGCAAATGTTGGGAGAACTCTGTGAGTGACTTTCGATGTAATTAACCATTAATTCTTAATGCAGTTCCTTTTTTCAGACCTCACATGAGGCTATTAAATGGTCTTCATCATTTAGATCAAGTCAACCAATTGTTTCTCAGTAAAGGTTTTTAAATAACCATCATTCGGTCTGTGTGCACAGACATTATGAATTATACATAACTGATTAGACTGATCTTGATTTTCACCCACAAAACAGTTCAATTTCTGCAACAGAAAGAGGAAGATGAAAGTGGAACCTTACTGAATGACTGGGTTCAACTCTAAAACATACAATTCCCAAGAGGCTTGGCTTGGAAGTATGGTTCTAGTAAGATAAACTGGGATAGAAACTATTTGTCTTGTGGAGTTTCATTAAATATTTCAAGTAAAACGTTTCATCACACACAAATTATGTTATTTATCCCAGATTGAAAGGTTCAAGAGAGCAAAATATTCAGTAGCACTTAAAAGCATCTTCACTTTTATGACTGTTTTTAGCTACAGTCTAAGAGGAGGAATAATTATAACAGAAAAGAGGTCTGGGCACTTGAACATATTAAAGTATTATTTACTTAATGGCAAGACCACGCATTAACGCAGACGTTTTAAAAATCCTTTAAAATCCATTGCTTTATTGTGTTTTTGCGCTCATGTGTGCACACAGCATGCTCTAAGTTCTAGGTCTCATTTTCGAGGGGTCAGGAGTCCCATTACTTTTGTCTGTATATACACCAAAAGGGACTTTAACACTGTTATCTCGGGTTATTTGTGGCAGACCAGTATAAAGGTTGTGACAAAAATCATATCTTAGAAACAATTTCAAAGGGTATGTTGGATGATTAATTGATGCCGATGCATGTAATTATACTGAACATGCCCTGGAACACATGATTTCTGGCCTTCCCTGACATACATAAAGGGAAACATCTACAATAATCTACCAACAGCAAGAAATAAAACATCAGGGAAGACGATGAATCAGCTTGCAAATTGCTACGGTCACAGGGTCAGCCTTCTCAGGGTTGAGTAGTCCTCTCAGAATCTAGTAGTCTGATCTCTTACAATTTTAACACACTATTGCTGCTAACAGATATTTTATTATTGAACAATATAAAAGAGGTAGAGTGACTGCTATTAAGTAGCTTTTCAAACATTAGGTTTATCTTACGAAGACTTTGAATAATATCTATACCTGATACTAATTCTTAATATAGTTAATGGACGTACCCAAAGTGTTCCAACAGATCTATGGAACAGTGGTGTTGCGAAATACTTCTGGTTCTACAAAATACAGAGCATACTTTTTCAAATGTGTGGGAATCTTATACAACCTGACAACATTTACACTTCCATTGTTGGTACATTCCTTAAAAATCTTTGTGTCGATAGACGCTTCAATTACACCATCATACACCAGCATGCAGGGAAATTTAATTTTACCCAGTATTATAATTCCCTTCCCCATTTATCCATGTCCACTTAGCATCAAGTGATACATGCACCAAGTTCAGAAACCCTCCCTAATACAGACCTGTTAACTGCATTACTGAGACATTTCACCATCATTTGAAGGGTTTTGGAATGTGACACACATGTTGTAAGGAAACAAATATTATTCTTAACATTATTCTTGAGGAAAACTCAGGATCCTATTGAATCATAGATTGATTTCATATTTATATCTATAGCCTGAAAGAATACTGCAGTATCTGGCTCCTGCAGATGTTGACTGAACTTTGGGACAGCTTAGTCAAGAGAAGGCCTCTGTTGGTAGACACAATCAAATTGAAATTTGTCTTAGGAGGCTGTGCATGCCCAGATGGCCGTGCACTTTCAGGACAGTGCTGTGGTGGCAAAGCCAGGCTGGATGGCTTGACTTGTTATGAAAGGGCCAGGGGCCAGTGCCAGGCTCGTCAGATGGCAGCTCATCATGCCTCGCCAGGGAGACTGAGATGGGCTGGCAGAGGAGCCAGGTGGGTTGGCTATCGTGCCATGCTCACTGGCAACTACTCTTTGAGCATGTTTACTGTTCTCTCTTGGGGTTTAGGCCAGGCCATGTTCTGACTCTTAAAGAGGTTTCAGCGTGCGAGTCAAGGTCAGAGACTGTCTTAGAGGAAACAAGCAAGAAGCATATGGCTATTACCTGGAGCCATATTTGGGAACATCTTGAGTCCTTCGCAATTACAGGGGGGAAATATGTTACATGTGATGTTTGTAGTGTTCTGTCCTCAAAGTACTTTTTGTCTTAGTCATCCTTGTGTACGTTTTTTTTTTTTTTTTTAATGAGATTCAGTGAAAGTTTGAAAGTTGCATCAAATATTCTGTAACCTACTTACAGGTCCCTATTGTCAGGTTTAACCCAACAAATCCATTTAGGCTTGAGAGCCATCAATTGAAGTCATCTTAGATAACAGGGCTATAACAAGAGCACACTAATGGCAAAACATATATCCTACATTTTTGTCCATCAAACTCTCCATTACGTACAAGGTTTTGCACAAAAATATGATAAAACGCAAAATTCTTTCAAGTGTATTACAGGTCAGTAGCCTGAAATGTATCTGGAAAGCTGAAGTAGTTAAAAGAGGCTAATGGTGCATTAGCGGGTGGTGCATTTTCAACTAGATAACAATTATGCAATGGGGTCAACAACTTCCACAGAGCTTATATAGACATTTTACTGCACATGCAGTCTACACACACTTCCAGCTGTAGGAATGTAGAGTCACATCTGTCCCCACAGAGAGGGTCAATAGGGGCCAATGATAGGTGAGAGCTAGCATCTGTCTTGGCAAAACACACAGAGGCAGGTGAATGTCAAAGTAGTTAAGACACTGGAGGATACTTTTATACTCACTGCAGAAACTTATACACACCTAAACAATCCACCTGAGACTATAAGCTATCTTAGGGATCCTAAAGATTTGTGACTAGATCTGTTGATCATTAACCAAAGAAAATGTAAAAGAAGAATCCTTCAAATGTAGTTAAAAGCAGTCTGCATAAGACACTGGATTATCAAAGTGACACAATGATAACTGACAGAGTTTCCAATTTTCTGGGCCTGACTCTAAAACCTCTTACTTTCTTCCTTACAGATGTATTATGCTACACACAGGACCTAAAAATATTTCAAAAAGTAGGACTCTGTGTTGCCAGGAGTATATTAAACTTCCTTATCATAAATAATACACTTTCTTTCACGCATTTATGCCCTGTACACTGTAATACCTCACATTATAATCCAGTCTTAATATCAGGCTATATCAGTGTAAGCACTTGGGGCATTGGATGCTTAAAAAGTCTGTCACAACATTCTGGAGCAGATTTCTAATGCAAGAAGATAAAATCTGTTAAATATATGTTTTTAGTTTATTGTAATATTTGCAAGTAGTAGTTTTGTAATTTAGTCATAACAAATGAAACTCTTCAGTTCAAATTTTATGCTGATTTATTTGAAAATATCACAAAACCGCAGGAATATAGCTCTCAGTAAAAATGCAGACATGTGTGATATGAGTGATATGAACAATTAGGATGAGTGAGCCTCCCAAGCTACTGAGGGCTTTAAGGTAGGTCTGCTTTACACTCATGATCAGGATGCACAAAACGCAGTGTACCTGTGCTTAGCCCTACCTTAATTTACCCCAAAAATACCCCCTTTTTTTAAATTAAGTACCCGTTAATTTGTGAAACCAACCCGCTAAATTTACTTTTAGATTTAAGGGATGAGTGTGAAATGCTCTAAACTTAAATCAAAGGCATTAAGTCAGGAGATTCGGTTATTTAAGCGGCAAATTTGAAAAAGTTAGGAAAATTTTGTAGTTTTATCCCTTAATCAGCCTTCACCTGTGCACTTTTCCCCCTTCATTCCCCTTCATTTCCTGTATGCCACATTAAGGTAAAAATCAATGTCATTTTAAGGGGTAAATTAAGTCATTTGGTTTAGTAGTGTTAGGTGTCTACCCTTACACTCTGTCCATATAAAATGTGCTTTTGTCGCAATTTAGAGAGCGTGTGGTTGCGTGAGACTCTGATACGGAAAATCAATTCTAATGCATTGTATAGGAAGAATGATTTATGTGAAACTCTTTTGTTGCACTCATGCTCTTCCATTATTCTTACCATGCAGATGATGCTACAGCATCCCACAACTAGAACAGGTCTGTCTCTCAGTTTCTCTCTCTGGTCTGTCTCTCAGTTTCTCTTTTTTCTACTGACTTTGATTGTGTTCAAATGTGCCTTTAACTGTAAGAGACATTGTTTACATGTTTAACTGTCGAATAAAGCACCAGTGTCTAATTATTCATGATGGAAAAATAAGGAATATATCTCTGTAACTAAATAATCTGCAGCTGGTGTTAATGATGTCAACATTAATGTTGACTTATAAAGCTATTTACATACACTTGGAAGCTGTGGATATAGGGTCTAGAGGCCAACCCCTATGCAACCAATTAATTCCTTTCAGCAAATCGCATTCATAAATGTTGTTTGGGAGCCTGTTATGCTGTTTTAGGCAGTAGTTATATGGACTGAACCTGAATAACTCTGTTACTCTGTCACTCTGTTGCATGATTATACACTGTCCACAGCTAAGTCTGATCTAATCTTACTGGAGACTGCATAACACCATTCAGCTTTTTTACATGTGACTATTAACATTTCATTTTATCTGGTGTTATGGTGTCATTATTTTTTCCCCAGCAAAGCACCACAATGGGATTCTTAATAAATGACCTGCTAAAATGCAGCACAAGCATTTTAAGGGACTTTCATGCTTTTGGTTTCTCATCCGTTCAAAGGACTTGATACGCTATTAAATGCAGCCTGCCATCCTCATCATTTCTGCTGTTTTCTCGAAGGGAGCCAGTTCACTTTGATTGAAGCCCCCCTGCTGGTGGGAGGTATGACCTCTGAAGCTGGGCCAGGGTGAGAACCGCACGACTCTCTGCAGGTCCTTCGTCCACATCACATATTGACTAGAGCGATCCCGCCGTCCACTGTGAGCTCAGCCAATTAAAATGTGATGCATAATTTAGCAAGTCATTTAGAAAATGGAATCAAATTGAATTTTATTTGCAGTTAGATGTAAAGAGCAGTTTCTACAGATCTGTGCCAGGGGTTGAGGTAGCACCCCTTTAAAAATGCCTGTTTGTATGTCAAGTCAGAATGTGTTACATTCACACATATGTATAAAGTATTGGAAAGAAAAGTGAGGCAAATATGCAAATAAAAAACTGGCAGAAATCTGAGGATCAGGCGTCTATGAAATTTCACACAGTTAACAACAGGATGTGGCAAAATCCTTGCCACCCAACTGTGCTGGGGCAGCACAAAGGCAGTTTCTGCCTTCTCAAATGAATGAAACCTCAATGGGAAAACCTGTCCCTGACTATTAAAAACGTGGCCCTGGGTGAAATTACATTACCGAACACCAGGAGATTTTCTTCCATTCTGTTTCTATTCTCGGCACGCTAACGGCAGGTGGAACACGTGTTATCCTCATTCTTTATGAAATGACTCCCTGTTACTTCAATTAAAAGATAGGGCTAAAAGTATCCCAAGCAAAGAGGAATGACACCACAACTGCCTGTGTGTGATGACTGACTGGCACTGGCGTGGGTTCTTTATGTGGTCAGAAAAGACATAAACCATGGCATGCAGAGAGATACTGGAATTCATATTCCCCTCATCTGCACTGCGATCAATGAGACAAGAACAAATCCACATCAATAAAAGGAAAAAAAGACAAGTTTATCCACAATGAACTGTAGATGTTTGTGTGTGTGTGTGTGTGTGTGGGGGGGGGGGGGGTGGTTTTCTGCATGCATCCCATTCCATATAGATTGAAATGGAAAAACAAAACTACATAAGATGCATCTAAACATCTCCTTTACCATGTGGTGAACATGTTCCACAAGAAGGTTACTTTATGAAGAATACTGAGGATAAATGTGAAAAATATACTACAGTTAACAGAAGCTAAATGTGAAGCAAACAATCCCTTAAAACTGGATCATACCCAACTCCATGCTCTACTACAGGTATTAACAAATGTTTTCACAGTAGTCATATAATGTATTGGTACTGCATATTTTACTACAATAAAATACATTAACTGAATAGCTGATGATATTCAATACAATAAAATATATTTTAAAATGGTAAAACTACTCAAATAAATTACATATTTTCAACATTTGTATGTTTCTGTATGCAATCAAATCAATAAGAAGAAAAAATACAAATGAATTTCTTAAGGAACACCCCCTGAGCTTTTCTTAGTCAAATTATAATGTGATATAGATGTACATATGTAGATTTACTAAATGTATTAACGGTACGCATGCCATCCAACAGCAACGCCACCAGAAATGAACAATGCAAGTATTATACTCAAGACCGAGCGGAGGTTGCGTTGGGGCAGAATCTGCCTGAAAGGTTATAAAAGCAGGTCAACAACGCCCACCTAGCTTCTGCAGCATCCGCCTGTCAAGGTGGACCACCCTTGGTGGACCTAACTTAGCTAAAGTTTAGCTTAGACGTCTGATCAACTTTGCAACAAACCATAAAGAAAGTCAAACTTGCAACAGACATGTATGTAACCTCAGCAGGTATCTCTAGTAAAAATCTGTCTCCCACATGCTTGTATCATGTAGTGTGTTGTGTCATGTCATTTACGGATTTTACTCTGTGAAACTTCAATAGCAGTTTTTCTTTGCTGCAAAACAAAAGTTTGCTTGTTTGGCAATATATATATACTATATATAAAATATACTAGATATATATTTGTGTATAAAATTGCTCTTTTTTATAAAAAGCCCTTTCTCAGTGTTGTTTTTGCTGTTTTATAGAAGGAAGCAACTTTGTTATATTTTCGAGGGGTCACTAAAGCAAAAAAATACTAGCGTCTAAGACACTGCTCTGCTTGAGATGTCTCTTTCACAAAAAGTTTGTTTTCTTCCTTTTGTTGGTCACAACAGGTGTTTCTGGTGAAACCAACCTTCTAATGCTGATTTGGAAAGAATGGAAAATGGTAGAAACAATTATTTTTAATAAAAGAGAGTCTACTCTTTCTTTTGGTAGGTTTGGGGTTTATATAATCATAAAACATAATATTTTGTGGCTTTTCTAATATCCGTAAAAAATGCTCAAAAACTCTGGCAGTGAGGGGTTCTCTGATCTGAAAATGACTGGCAGTCAATGAGTTTACAAATACAAATATAGATTCAACTAGCGGCCGCTTTGCACACCCCTATTATATACAGTGGGGCTGGGCGATATGGCAAAAATGTAATCTCAATCATTTTTCCCCCATATTGAAAGATAACGATATATATTTCGATATAAGCTGTTAAAAATTTAAGGGTTCATTAAGTAACATTTAAAGTATAGTATATTAACAAAAACAGATGACAGATTTGGCCTTAAAAATTTAAAATATTTACTAAAATAAAAAATAAATAAATAAAAGTTGTGACAAAGTATGGTAAATGTACAAAATGTAAATATAAAATAATTGTAAAAACATCATTTGTAACACAATGGGACTGATTTTCAGGGTCAGTCGCTCATTGTCTGAAGTCTGAAGCGCAAAGTGCTATAATGCCAGTTAGAAAAGTAAAGTCGCGCCTGGCGCATAGTTCAAAGGGGTTGTCTTAAATGAGTAAATTAGTCATAGGTGTGTTTAGGGCATAGCATGCAATAAACCAATCAGAGTTCACACTCTCACACCCTTTAAATACCCGGCGCATGTTCCATGGCGTGCTGTGTATAATGAGGTGAAGACACGGGAACAATTGATCTTCGGGAATGGAGGAAATCCTCCCAAACCCTTTGCTAGGGGTGCTTATTGTAACAGCCCACCTATCCATTTTAAAAAAGTGTATTTAGTGTAGATATGATTGTTATTGCACATGTGATTTCAAAACCATATAACAGTGCTATAAAAATCATCTATTCCATAAAACTCAGTAATGAGACGTTATAATTGTTTTTAATCAAATAAAAATTGAATAAGAATTCTATTAAATAAGAATCACTTAAACAAATCTGCATACAATGCCAGAGCGTTTTGGAACTCATGGAGGCTGGATCAGGGGAGGGGTTCCTAAAGCAGCAATTGTTTTTCCCCGAACGTTTTCTCGGTTCCTATTCCAAATAAAGTATTTCATTGGGTCAAAAAGATGTGTTCTTTCTTGTGATTTAGTTTAAACACGATTAACTGCCCGTGTCGCTGTTACTTAGCCACGACCTCCTTGAAATAAGCGTGCACGCACATGATGGATGTAAAGACGCGGCGTACAGGAGTTCAGCACCAAGAACAGTGGAGGGGTGGGGTGTGGGGTCT
>JBBMFX010000002.1:7793490-7804194 GCA_037832545.1 Rhabdalestes septentrionalis | reverse complement strand
TTAATAGAGGCTTCGAGGCAGAGGATTTTGCCTCGATGGTTTTTTGTAATCGAGTTACTCGAGTTAATCGAGTACTCATTTCAGCCCTAACTATTTTTTTTCTCTAAATCATATTATTTAATGAAGCACCAAACAGTAAAAAATAAACCTTGTCATTGAATTATAATTCAAATGTATTATCGGCACTGATGATAGGCTATTTGACCAGTAGGCACAAACATGTATTTAAACACAGCAGGTTGAGGGTAATTATCAACCTACAAAAAGTGGAGAAAATTGTTGAATATAAATAAAGAGGTGACAATTTACTATGCACAAGCAGGTCTGTTTCTTCAGTGAAAAAACGATCTGGGTTGCCAGGTAAACACATCATTATGCACCTGTCTTTTAAAGGATATGATGAGGTGAGGTGCCATTCTGATTGTCTTATTACAAATGACACCTAAAAACCCCACCAAATAATGAATAGAATTAGGACAAGGCAGTAATTAAAGTGAAAAGTACTGACAATAGGGGGTTAATCCTTGATGCTCCTCAGTGATTTATTTCTGTTGTCATCCTATCCTGAATGTTATAAATTGCATGGAGTAAATACAGCTGGAATTTTTTGTGCCTTAATTTCAGACAATTTCAGAGTCTTTTCTACTCCGACTTATGTGCTTCAGAGTGCCATATATAATGATAAAGAGCAAATACGAAAGTAGCCCTTACACTCATCCACAAGGTAAAGATAAATCACCTCACAAATGTGTCTATTTACACATGGATTACCTTTGATGAATGACTGGGTGTTGTTGGGCTTGCGCTGTTGTGTTAAGGATGAACGGCAGAGAGGGCGTAGATTTACGTCAAGACTCAGAGAGGCTGCTGATTCCCAAGGATCCCAGGTCGGGCTGACTGATGATACAACCTCCACATCCTGCTTACGCTGCAATACAGGGCTCCGCAAACAAATAAATAGCTTTTAAAATCACATCTACTCTCATGCAAAGATGCCACTTCATGTGTATAGATATTTAATATGATGCTCAGCATAAAAGTTAAATTGAATTTCCATCATATCTCACTACTTCTGGAATAGCTTGCCCAGTTACTACAATACATAGCACATGGGACTTTTAGTTTATAAAATCCCAGCATCCCTTTGATGATTAGTGTGTATATACACACAAAAAGACAAATATAAGAGACCATGGCATAAAGTTCAGTTTCTCAGGTTTTACCTTTAATAGGTGTAAGAGCTGAACTTAACTGCATTGCTGAACATATTTCTACTAATTTCCAAATAAAAATATTGTTTTTTAAGGCAACATTTTAAAGGAAATTACAAAACGTCAATATAAGATAAATTATGCAGTGTTTTTAGAGAGCATTAATAATTCAAAGAAAAATCTCTTTCACTCTTAAAAATTAGCAATAATTTTATTTAACGAACTTCTAGTAGTGTTTTAACATAACTGGTCTCATTGCAAAAGAAAAGTGTTGATTACAGACGTTTTTTCAGACGTTTGAAAATTTGATTCAGGTCATCCCTAATCAGTTCCTTGTGGAAGCCCAGTATTACTTGCATTTTCCATCAGAAACCGTGTATTGGGTCCCGAATACAAATATTTTAAAAGTATTTTTCCGAATACAATATTCTTATTCACATAAGACACTTAAGCATAAGACACTATAAGACTTTGGTAAACAACTCCTTCATGCTGTCCGAGAGACAGTGGAACCTCTTAGCCTGTTGCAGTCTTATGTCCGTTCCAGGTTAATGGCTTTCCCCAAGAGATCAGCTGTTCCTTCCACTCTTTTATGCCTGCCCCGTCAACCACAAACTGGTACTTAGACACTAGATTATTTTGTGGTTCACAAAGGGGGAGGTGAAGGACTGCTGCATTTTCATTCGGACTCAACCATTCAGGTAAACAGGAAAACTCAAGCCCGTGTAATGTGCTGCTTGTGGCAGATCAGTATAAAACAGAATGCAATCAAATTCTCACAGATGTTCCAAAATCTAATGCCAAGCCTTTTCAAAAGAGTATAGATTATTACTGCACAAAAGGGGGATAATTTTTTGATTTCAGGAAAAATGGTGGATAAGGTGGTACCCTCAAACTTAGCCATGTGGTACGTATATTAGTGTTGTAACGGTACATGTATTTGTATTGAACCGTTCGGTACGAGGCTTTCGGTTCGGTACGCAATACAAACCGAACGATTCAGACGTGCTCCGTGCCTCATAGCTCCGCTCCCAAGGGGAGTAATGCTTCATGCTAGGGCTCGTTGGAAAGGTCTCTTTGAACCCCAATCTGACCATTAAGTCTCCACCCATCTTAGTGGGGTTTAATGTGTGAGTATCTCCAGTTCTAGGTGGAGGACAGCTTCGTGCTTGAGCTCGTTGGAAAGGTCTCCATGTAGCCCTATCTAACCCTGAAGCTCCATGCATCATAGCTCTGCGGTGCAAGCACCGATTTCCGTCAAACTTCAGGGTTAGATAGGGCTCCATGAGACCTTTCCAAGGAGTCAAAGCACGAAGCTGTCCTCCACCCAGGCCGCACAAAAAACGTAACAGGGCGTTAGACAGGGCTCAACGAGAATTTTCCAATGAGCCCTGGTTCTGTAATTTGTTAGACATTCTGTGTACACGCTCTGCTCTATTTTCTCTGATCTCTTTTTAATCCATTTAAGTTCACCCTACGATTACGTACTTCCAGGTTTCGTGAAAAAGGTCCATTGTCACATTAAGCAGATCTGGCTATCTGAAGAAAATGTGGACACACTAATTTTCCTGAAAACCAAAAAAAACTTTAAAACTTGATAGAAACTGAGTTCCATACAAAAAAAACCCCAAATAGTTATTTTCATTCCATTAGTTTATAACTACTACAATATTAAATTAATGTATTTTTATCAGGAGGTTTTTGGTTTTGTTTGAATTGCTGCTGAAAAGAAACCCCAGAAGGTGGGTAAAGAATAGCTCCATCATTGTTTAAATTAAATGAATAAAACAAAATCTTCCTTTTTTAATGTTTTATAAATAAGAATGTTTTTTTTTATTTATCTGGCTTTTTTTTTGCTGTATGGAAAACATGCCGAACTGTGGCACCACTGTGTCGTATCGAACTGAACCGTGATTTTTGTGAACTGTTACACCCGTATTGTTTAATAATGATTGAAATATATACAGAATTTTTTTTTTTTTTACTGTAAACTTATTTTCCTCATGGATTTTAAATCCAATTCATCATTTTGGTCACATAACAGCAGTTTAACCCCTTTAATTCATATTGAATTCATAATCATCCTGCTGCATTTAAATGTGTCAGTCTTAAAGACACAGTAAAAAATAGGAATGAAGAGAAAGTTCTGTGTAAATAGTTTATGAATGTTTTTGATATATAAAATCACAGAAATATATTATTAAGTGGACGCTGGGTGTAACATATCAATGGCCTTGTTATTGCTTATTGCTGATGACCATTGCTTTTCACTAACCTCTGATTATTGAGAAACATTACTAAGTTTTAGCAAGGACTTATCCTATCTTGTTCTCCTGAGACAGGTCTAAATTGTGCATCCCACACCTCTTGAAGAGTAAGAACCCTCATATACTAAACCTCAGTCCACCACTGAACCTTAACCCTGTCTGGTTCAAAAACCACACCGGTGAGTATCTAAAGACCTGAAATCGTTCAGTACATCTATCATTGTATAATAGGCCTTTTCTCTAACGTACTTTATATGTGTACAGCATATACCATGGCAAAATACGGCATGTCCATGTGTGTCCTTGGAATGGCTGAAGAATTCAGGGGCTCCATTGCAGTTAACGCCTTGTGGCCCAGGACAGGTGGGTTGCACACTATTATTGTTTTGTGCTGCTGTATTCTCTGAGCATCACTGATGTTAATCACTGCGACTTTGTTTTTCGGTTAAAGCTATTCAGACAGCAGCAATGGACATGCTAGGTGGATCTGGAATATCGAAACAGTGCAGAAAAGCTGAAATTATGGCTGATGCTGCCTACGCCATCCTCAGCAAACCCACCAGTTACACAGGACAGTTTGTCATTGATGACGACATCCTCAAAAAGGAGGGCATTAAAGACTTTGACATATATGCAGTTGTCCCAGGTCAGTTAATCTTTTTATCTAGACACCTGAATTAGTTTATTATTTAAAAAAGTGTTTACATTTAAAACAAACAAACACGAAAAAGTGCTGCAAAGGTGAGCTACAGGTGCAATAAAATGTCATGAGTCACTTTTCTTCAAAGTACCTCAAGATACAAGGTGCGAAGTTAAAGTCGTTCCTACAGCTCAGCATTCAGCACCATCAGTAAACTGATCACCCACTTATCATCTGGATTCATCTGCACCTCTTTCTTCACTGGTTCAGGCCTGAATCTAGATGGATTTGGTCTGCTTGAATGATTCATAGGTTGCTCACTGTGTTTCTTAACAAAAAAAAACAACATTCCTCTGAAACTGGTCAGGTTAGGAACTGGGCTGAAAATGAGACAGCTTGAGCATTGTTCCAAAAAACAACATTAAAATTCTGAATCTTTGTAAGCATGATATGAAGAAATGAGGGGTGGCTCAAGACTTTTGCAGAGAACTGTGTTTAAATTATGTATACTTTTCACATTTACTGCAAGGGATGAATAAATAGTTCGACTACTTTACTTTAAATTAACAATTAACAACATTGTTGATATAAAGATTATTGACAGGGATTATTTCCACATCAGGTCACCCACTGCTTCCAGACTTCTTCCTGGATGAGGGACCAGAGAAACTTCAGGAAATAATGGAGGAGCACGGTGAGCGTTTTTGATTAGCTGATGCTTTTCACTGGCATGTATTGCAGAGCTTAAACTGTAAATTTCTTCAAGAGGAATGACTATCAAGGCACAGTATTTTTAGGTTTTTGATAGTTGTGTGCATCTGATGATAAATAACATTTTGTTGTGGTTGATATCAGTCACCAAGATTTCAGTATTCTCTGCATATAAAGTGCAGTGAGTCTAAGACAAAACAAAACAAAACATTTTACAAACTATATCAGACCGTAGTTCTTATAAACACTTGCTCTAGATTAAGGCCCACCTATCTATCACAGAATGTTGCCAAGTATCACTTGGCCACACTAGATGATAAAAAATACCAGTTGGTTATTTAATATGTTTTAAATATTTGAACTTTGGTACAAAAATAGTTGTAGTCCATTGTGTTTTCGTTGAAAGTATTACAATGGTTTTCAATGAGTTTTGGGTGCTTTGTTTCGAGATGTTTTGAGGGTTGTTTGTTTGAAAGTGTTTATCCACACACAAAAATATTGCATGTAAAAGCCACTCTTTCAGTTGATCAGCTGCAATATTAAAATCAGGTCGATAATAATAATAAATCTAATATTCATAATAACAAGAACTAGATTGTATTTCCATAAGAAAATGCAAAAGTGTGATTGCGTGGTTCCTTTGTTGACTGTAGGTGTTGCTGTGGTGTCGCTAGGTGGTTGCTATGTTGCTAGAAGTGTCTGCTAAGGTATTGATAGGTGGTTGTATTGGTTTCACAGGTGAGGATTAATGTAAAAACACTAGTCAGAAAGACAGGAGTACAGGTGAGCCAATACTTTTGACCAAAGAGCAAAGAATTGAAGCTATAAACTGACACCTCAAATCACAGATGCTCTCTATGTCTCTCGCCTTTTCTTTTAACATTTCTGTCCCATGAAATAATGAGCAATTCTTGTACACTGTCCAAAAAGCAACATGTACCCAAACCTTTGCACTTAGATAGAGGGCCACCCAAACCCTTTCTTTTATGGCCAAAAGGAAGTATAACCAAGTATAACCAAGCTATTCAATTAATTAAAAATT
Source organism: Rhabdalestes septentrionalis (assembly GCA_037832545.1). Classification (NCBI taxonomy): domain Eukaryota; kingdom Metazoa; phylum Chordata; class Actinopteri; order Characiformes; family Alestidae; genus Rhabdalestes; species Rhabdalestes septentrionalis. Next base: position 7,798,323 of record JBBMFX010000002.1, on the reverse strand, counting down.
TCTCTATGTAGCTTAACAATAAATTGGTTATTAATGCATCATACATTACTAGACAGGTTAACTTAATTTTGTTTCCCCAGGTGCTAGTCCTGCTTTCAAGAGTGGAAAAAATGAAAAATCTCCCAGTGGACCAGTTGAAGCTATGTTCAGCATGATTAAAGGAATTCTCAACCAAGAGCTGGTCAAAACCACACAGGGAGTTTACAAGTTCGACCTATCCGGTATGTCCATGTTGCGTTCGGGCGCTCACGTCATTAGATTCTCTATTTTATTAGCACAAGCAAAGTGAACGTTGGTTCTGTGCTTGTCCTCCAGGGGAGCATGCTGGAGTCTGGTACATTGACCTGAAGAATGATGTGGGTGGTGTGGGAAGTGGAGAGCCTCCAACCAAGCCTGAAGTCGTAATGAGCATGGACAGCGGCGACTTTATCAAGATGTTCAAAGGTGAGACAGCTAATTTCACATATAGTCCCTTCAGGTTGAAGGTACTAGTCTGACATGCTAACACGACTGAAGCCATCAGTTAACATGTCATTTATGGTGGCTATTTGGTTTCATTCACTGTTAGAAACATTAGCAGTAATTATTCCCTTAAGAAGTCAATGCATGGCAGATAATATTTGATAAGTTTTATTAAGTAAGTAATAAGCTAGTTCCAAGTGAGTCTAATATTAACTCTGTCTCCAGGTGAACTAAAGCCTACAATGGCTTTCATGTCTGGCAAGTTAAAAATCAAGGGGGACATGTCCCTGGCCATCAAAATGGAGAAGATGATGGCCATGATGAACAAATCTAAGCTGTAATCAGAGTTACCCTGTCTTCTGCCTTAAATGGTACATACCTTTTCTCAGGGTGTGTCCTCAGATACAGTTTTTATTAAACCATCTGCTAAATTAAACTGTAGATTCCATTCTTTCTTGTAACAACAAAACATAATATGAATATAACACTGGCAGCTGCTGAATTAATTGTAGTGAAAGCCATGTGGACTGTTGAATTCAACTGACTATGGCCCCGCCTACATACAATATGTTTTCAACATAAGTTTGCTCAAAGTATGTTGTGATGGAATGGGCTGATTGTAAATCCATTTGATTAAGTCCTGTCCATTAACGTCCATGACGTTCCATCCCATCCGGTTTTATTTCACTGGCAGAGCTCTGAGTATACAAACAAACAGAATTGTGCTGTGCACTAAATCTACTCTCACTAAGAGCACACACAGTCTTGCTCCTTATTTGGGGCAAATTTTCTGGAGGACCTATTTACAGGGAAGGCACTAATGTTTGGTGTCTGTGTGTCTTGTTTATAAATCTGTCCATACACTTTCTGAACATTCAGACTGGTATTTGTTTGGACTTGCCTTAATATTGTAATAAACAAATCATAAAATCCAGACTGTATTGTGTTTGTCTTTCTTATCTCATGACTTTGGGTTTTTTCTCAAAATGAATCGATTTTTTTGTGATAATACAAATGTAATGGTTTTATATGGTATCATAAACGTACTGATTTGTAGATAGTGACATAAAAAAACAGAATAATGGTGGATGTCCAGCAAGTAAATGCTTCAAAAGTATTTCAGCATAGTCATAAATACAAGATGAAATGACGAAATAAAAATTTTGTAATTTCCATTCATTAGGACAATTATTCAACTTGTAATATAAAAAGTATCTTCTGGATTCCATGTTAACTACTTTAGCAGCAGCCATACCAACCATGAAGGCTTGTTGTATCAGAGGATCCAAAAATCGCTGCTTCGGTTCTTTGATCAAACTTTGATCAGTGTGACTATTGGAGTGCTTTTGGCATTTTAAGTATGTACTGTAAACTGCCTCAATATACTTGTTGTAATTTCTCTGACTTACCTATGAGGAAGTTGGAAAGGGGGACTGACACATTTCTGAAAAATGAGTGGTAGATCCAGGACCTGTTTCCCAAATAGCTGGCATGTTCTACAAATGATTTTGATTATACTAGTATTTTTCTGTATATGTGATTACACAGCAGTTCAACATGTTGCAGGACACGTCATTCATGAATGCCTGGAAGATAGAGGAGGCATTGACCAAGCCAAAAGGCATCACGTGGTGCATGTAAAGGCCTGAAGTTGTGGGAAATTATGTCTTCCAGTTGCCACCTGCCTGTATACGCACAAGGTTTTACATGCTTTCCAAGTCAAACTTAGTAAAAATATTTGAGCCGGTTAATGGCTGATGGAATGAGTGGGAGTTGTTGTGGGTACTTCACTTTAACTGCTTTTAGATCCGAGATCATCGACAGACATCATTCTATTCTACAAAAAAGACACTGGCAGATGTGGCAGACTTGGCTAATAATCCCCTGCCTGAGTGCCTTGGCTACGTGTTCCTGCATAGCTTTCCTCTCAGGCTCCAGCGGCAGGTAAACATATAACTAGTAGGTGGGCAGAAAATGTTTTGGCATCCAAACTCTACCTCTCTGATCGGGAGGTGTGAACTGGAGCTGTCCTGGCAGTATCAGTAGGTGAAGGCTGTGTTGAAGCCAAGTGGTGGGACCACTGAAACCAGCTCTGTCACCACTTGGGCCAACTAGTCGACATAGAGAGCCTGATTTTGTCTCCTCAGGTGGGAAGGGCACTCCTGCTGTGTTCAAGTCGGCTATTGGTCACCCTTCTGAAATAAACACTAGTATGTCTATAAAGGTTCATATAAGGCATCACCACACCGGTGTGATGTTGGCGCAATGTGATTTATGTGTCGTTTTAATAATGTGTCGATTTATGTGTCGTCAAAAACCGTGGGGTAACTGCATTTGAGTTTGACACAAAGCAGCTGAGTGATCCTTGTCAGATAGGTAAAATATATTATAAGAAATTTCTATTTTGATTTTATGGCTATTTGCTGAATGTGCTGATACATGTAAATTAAATTATGTAAATTATTAACATTTCATCATATTATGTAGCCTATGGTCACACAGCATGGTAGGTTAAAGTTTACGATACTATTATTGTATGCATTTTTTTGCTGGCTAGATTAAAAATATATATTTTATTGTATACTCCCCGCTGGTCTTCACATGTATAAACATAGAAAACATTACTACTGTTACTACTATTACTACTGTACGACAATGAGAATGAGAATCATCACGTCACTGTACATTCTATATATTTTATCATGCAGAATGTAATCTGCATGTATGCAAAGCAAAGGAAAAAGAAAATGAACATCTTACACAACTAAATAAGAGAGTGCACAACCTATTCACAAACACAGGACAAACAATACACAGGACAAACAATACACAGGTGTATTTGTGCTGTATAATCATAATCATCTTCAAATACATGACTCACAGAAGAGTGTTGTTGTAATTAGTGACCCTCTATATGTATATACTATCTTTACAAAAAGTTATTAATACTAATTAAATATAAAATAAGAATATTATTTTGAGTTATATTCTTGGTAGTGGAGGGGTCCGTGGAGGTTGGGGGGGGCTTATTTCAGTTTCAGCACATCCCCCTCAAATGTTTTGTGCACGGCCCTGGGAAGGCCTTGCCACGCATCGTGGATGTACTTGATGAGAAGCAAATTGGTGATGCATTTTGAGGTGAAAAACAAAACAGACTCTGCTCTGTGAACCAGGTGTTCCAGAGGAGATTGTCTGAGAGTTTTGAGGACTTATTTCTTGTGTATGGATATTGTTAAGCTACTATGAAGTAAGGAGCATCTATTATTGTCTTTGTTGTGATATAATTATTAAAATTATTTGTAGTTGACATAAGAAAAGATAAAATTGTGAATGCTTCAAAGGAATTTTTAACAAAGTAATAAATAATATGAGGTCATATCAATTTAATCTTTCTTTAGAAGGTTAATGTAGTCTTGTTCTCAAAGTACCAAGTCTTTATAACAATTATTTTATTTGAATGATGCAAAGCGTCTTATTAAGCCATCATGAGGTGAGGAGCAATTGGGGATTTCCATTTTTAGCTGCAGCCATACCAGCCATGAAGGCCTGTTGTATCAAAGCATCCAAAAAATACCGGATAGAAAATGTTAACTAAGTCATTGTGCCCTGTTAACCATATATTTTAAACTGTCTGTTTTAATATTTAATATTATATTATATTTAATATAATATTAAATATTAAAATTTAGATGTAGTTGTGGAGATTTAAACTGTATGTGATTTAATCTGGAGTTCACTGAACATCAATCTGTTTCATTTATTTGACCCATTTTTTTTCAGATAAGTGGTGATGACAGGTGATATATAAGGAGCAAAAAAAATAGACACAATAAATCTTACACTTTTTAATATAGTGGCTACAGAGATTTGTCAAAAGAATTTTTACTGATACATTTAATGTAGGTTTTTGTCTTGTAGAAAAGCAAAAGAGGAATAGAAGCTTTTGGCATATAGTTTTGATTCAAAGACACAAGGTAGAAGTATTAGCCCACCCCAGTTTATTCCATCTATCTATACATCTATCCACTCTACAGTACAATGCTAAATTCTTGAACCACCCCTTATTTCTTTATATTTTGCTTTGAATGACCTTGCTGGTGAAAAAGAAAACTATTTTCAGCATGTAAAATCTATCTCTTGTATATTAAGAAGAATAATTCATGAAATGAGGACAAACTGTGAAGGGCTGCAATGTGCTTAAAGGTAAAAGAATTCCTACCATTCAGCATTAAGCACCACCGGTTTACTGACCACCACCTTATCATCTGGAATCAGCTGCTCCTGTTTCTTCACTGCTTAGGAGTTCAGTTAGTCTTTGTTCTGCTTGAATGATTTATACATAGGTCACTGTGTGGGTTAACAAACAAAAAA
>JBBMFX010000002.1:7722048-7734637 GCA_037832545.1 Rhabdalestes septentrionalis | reverse complement strand
TGCGCTCGCACAATATAGCAATGATGGGTTGCGCCAGTGACGAAAGCACATTGCGCCGTGTGCATTATCGGGCCCTTTGTCTTACTGTGTCAGTGTTTTTGTGAAATTTGATTCGGAGGGTCTCATGTAAAGAGTAGTGTTATTTTTTATGTATTTATTTATTTTTTATTATTATTTCCATTTTGTGTTTTGTCATTTGTTTGGTGATATGTTTGTAAAACATATGAACTCATGAGTAATGTGCAAACATTACATTGTACTGTCCATCTAGAGCTTGAATTGATGGAACTTAATATACACAAATCCTAGAGGTTTTCTTCTGCTACAGCTCTGGAAAAAAATAAGAGAAATGATGCAGCGTTTACAGAACATAAAAAAACATATTTTGTTCACTCAAATAAAATGGCGTTGATTATCTTTGACATACTTATATTAGTGTTCATAAAGCAGAATGAGGTCCTTGTGTAGGAATGTAACAGACACTGGCATGGTAGGGTTGTCATACTCATACCTTGGTCCTGGAGTGGTCTCTGCTATGCATATTTGTGTGTTTTCTCTGCTGTAGCAGACCGGATCTAACTAATTGGATTAATTAATAAGGCTTCATTGAGTTCAAGTGGGTGTGATGTGCTGAAGCAGTGAAAACAATAAAACATGCAGGACACAGGTACTCCAGGACCAAGGTTGGGAACCTGGGTTGTTTTATATATAGATTTTATTCTCTATCTCCTCCCCATTCATCATCCTTCTCCAATTTACCATCCGGCAAAAGAACAGAGGGTCAAGGCTAAAATTAGATCAAGCCTATCCACATAACTACGCTACAGTTAAGCGTCAGTTCAGTGCTAAGAAGGCCTTGTGTTGTGCTTTTGTGATGGAGAATGTGATATGCGTACAGCTTTCTTTCTGCCCTTATCTCATTTGACGCTCAATCATGTTCTTGGTGTTTTTTCTCCACTGACACGTTTCTCACCAACAGGCCTCTTCCATAGTAATTCTTTTCAGTTGCTGTGGCAAAGCTAGTTTAGTCATTCCCACATGCACACACACACAGACACACACAGACACACACACACAGACTCAAATCGAGAGACATACTATGTTCTTCAGCAGCAGAGGATGAAATCTAGCTATTACATTAATGTAAGGCAGCACTGAGTCATGTGACCACACTGAAACTAAACCCCAAGTGTAAACAACAACATTAATGGCTAGCTCCACTCAATGGCCATTTTGAAAAGTTGACACTTGACCAAACCCTGCATTTCCTTAGACAAATAATGTCTTTTCTCATGTTCCGCCAGGGTCGAGCCTTTCATTCGCTGCTGAGTAGGTCAATAACCATGGACAGGGAATGTATATTCAGTGGCATTTTATTTGCAAGTCTCCAAATGATTATGTTTGCTGTCGCTGAATGCCCCTCATTTGGGCTGGTCTTGAGAGGACAGAAAGCTTGAGAGTGAGAAAGAAGGCGAGAGACCAATGAAGACACAGTTGGTGGGATCGTCGTTTTTCTCTTGATTCCAGCCACAACAACTTCACAGTGTTGGGTAGATCCAAAATAAATTTACTTTGGAAGAGAGCAGGACAAAATGTGCCTGGTAACAACAAAGTGTAATACCAGGTAAACATCTGAGTGACAGCATTATGCCCTAATCAAAAACGTTCCCACAACTTTGGATAACATTAATTTAATGTTCTCAAAATGTTGGGACCAATCGTTTCCAAAGTACATTAATTAAATGTAAAAGATCAATTAAATGGTCTTTATTGTTTTTAATTATTTTAATATAAGTGGATAGTTTATATTTATCTCATCTAACATGTTTACATTCTAAAAATGTTACTCTAATATTATCATTTAGTTTTGGGGGAAAATGGATTTGAAATGTCCCTAGAGTTGAACATTTTTTTCTACTTGGATTATTCGGAGAATATTTAAAAATATCCACTTTTCTTTGTGTTATCAGAATGTTTTTTCTCATGCTAGATGGCCATTCCTGGGGCTTCATTTTCAAGGCCAATTTCACATTCTAGGAATAAGCATGACTTTGCATGCTCTAAGATTGTTTGTATCTTTTCAGAGCATTTTTGTAAGTTAGTAGAATGTCTTCTGCTACGTTCTTCCGAATGCCAGTTCCTGAATCTGCATTTTCCCACTTTTGTACTGTAAAAAAAGTACTGCTGTAGATTGTAGCCTATTTCTCATGATGTGTGATATGATATGTATCCATTTTATTTGTGTGCACAGGGCGACCACCTAATTATGGAATCAGCACTCTGGAAAACACCCTGTACTCAGAAGTCAGAACTCTCCAACCCATTAAAGGCAAATAGCCACATCCCAGACTGGCTTAGGAAACAGGAGTCAAACAGACATCCAGTGCTCATCTGTGGGTAAGAGGTCACGAGCCATCCGTGTGCTGTGTATCAAGTGGTGTGAAGGTTGGGTTTGCTGGTCTATTCTAATGCATGGTGTGAAGTGAAGGGCAGGGCATCCATATTAGAGGAGGATTGTGGACGGGGGCTAAGCTGACCAGGCTGCTGACGCATGGTGTTGAGTGCGGTGGATCCAGGGCACAAAGAGGCTGACCTCTCTTCCTATCTCTCCTTTTCTCAGACAGAGTTCAATTAACAGTACCAAGGCCCCTCCATTCATGGTGCGGAATCAATTAATACGAAACATGTTACCACTGACTTGTTCATAACATTTGTGAACTTAAATAACCTAAAAGACATCTGATATTTAAACAGAGGCCAGATTCCATGTTAAACTGCAGCTTTGGGACAATATGGGCTGATGTATCTCCCACACTATGTCTGCAGGATTGTCTGCACCGCTCGCCTCTTCGACGACAAAGATTAATGTTCAGCTGCCATGTTTTCCAGCCACTTTTCTGTTCTTATGTTCATGACCTGGATGCCAATCAGAGGATTAAACACACAATCCGAAAGATCCAGTAATAGCAAGGATTTGGCTTTAGGCCCCAAGACTGCTTTTTTCTTTTATTTTACTGATTTTCTGCCAAATTTATTTGCCCACCAACCAGGACTGCAGCTTTGATGTGAAACCACAAACTCTGGAAGGGTGAAGGAAGCATATCCTTCCTCTTTCATGTTCAGTCCAATGAAAAAATCACTTAATAACAGTGTCCTTTTTGCCAGAAAACATAAAGTCAGAAAATGCCTAGTCAGGCATTTTTAAATGTGGGTTCTAAAAGGTTAGTACATTAGTACAAGTCCTCTTTTTGTGCACTGTTTCCCTGCTCCTGGTTGCCTAATTCTAATCAGTTAAGGAAAATTGTTCTGGAACATGAAGAAAAGTAGATATTTTGAACATACAGGGAAACTTTCAAATTAATGCTCTCATACCCAATACAAAGCAAAAAAGTGGAAATGTGTCAGATAGATCCATTTATACATAGAGTAAACCCCTGCTTATCACAGGGTTAACATAAAAAAGAAAAAAAAAAACACGTGATATGGTAAAAAAGCCTAAAAATACCTATTTTTCTAGTGTAAACCATAAATATGCACTGTTTAACTTAGTACATTAGCCTTAAAGAACATTTAAACGTATACCTGTATTCATACCGTAGAGTTTACACTGAACTTCCGCTGTGCTAGAATGTAAAATACCAATATTACCCCTTTACAGACTGTAATTCATGCAGGCGTGTTTTCTTTGGTATGTGCTGTCGCTTGCTTTGTTATAAGCCGGTCCTATCCCCACCATTGTAAAGAAAAGTTTCTCTACAGTGCATCGAACCACTTTAAATCAAACGAAATAAAACCTTTAACCCTCTGGCCGTCCTCGTTTTTGTTACCCTTTCAGCGTTCTCGTGGCCAAAAATGGACACCAACAGATTAAGTCTGTGATTATTATTATATGTATGCTTTTTTGCTATTTTTACTGCATAAAGTGTTTAATTAACATCAGTACTTGTCATAAGTATAACATTTCCACTATTTTTTATTTTTTAGTCCTTCAAATACCAGTTTGTTTACACTATGCACTTGTTAGAAAACAAAAATGTAAATGTTCTGCGTTTTTTTGTGTTACTAATAATACAGTCTGGGATATGGAACTGATTATCACTGTTTATTATGCATTGTTTATTTTTTGAAGAAAGCAAAGTTGATAAAACTCCCATTCAGCATCTTCATGGCCAAAATGGCCACCTCCTGTTTACACTCCCAAAATGTTATAACATTAATATATATTAAAATATTTTTCAACTTTCACCAACGTGATTTCTTAAATTCTTAAATTAAGAATTGTAATAGGACTCACCAGTCAGTACAGTTAGTCTCGGATTCAGTACACAGTACAGTACACAAAAGTTATGATAAAACATTTTCAATTTTAGTATAAGGTTTTAAGATACCCATTGTCTCACTTACTCTTTCTTTTTTTTTCTTTTATTCCTGTATATTTTTACCATAACAATAAAGTGTTTACTACATTAATTTGTAAAAACCAGACATGATGCTACCAAGTGCTGCAGTAAGGCAATCTAAGCTGTTTATTTGGTTAAGAATGAAAGAATCAGAGCAACATTTCTGCACCTTACTTGCTGCCATGCCCTAGGGTGATAACATTCAGCTGTCCTGAGGTGTATTGATTTGATTCAAATGCAACTGGGTTATTAATTGAGTAAGCCGCATGTTTTCAAGCCTAAGTCAATTTCTAATTAGTGGTAAACCTCTATGTTACCAACATTAGGAACATCATAAATTACTTGGCGGAGAGAAAATATTCATGAGAAACAATTAATGTGACAAACTGTAGCAAAATGGACAATATACACTATTTAAAAAATGTACACTATTTAACAGTCTTATGAGGATACTGAGAACAAATCACAAAAAAATAGAAGAAATACACTGAAACACATATTAAGCAGCAACAACAACAACAACAACAACAACAACAACAACAACAACAACAATAATAATAATAATAATAATAATAATAATAATATCTAATGGAATATGATGAAAATGTATTCAATAAATGCCTGGAAATAAAGACTAACAGCTAGTTCTTCTTTTTCACTAATTATAGCATTTGAAACTTGATATGAGCTTGAGATTTTTTTAATGCACAATAATTATATCCAGATATTCAGTATAAATCAGGTTCCTTCATTCTTGTTTCTCAGCAAGATAATATTGCAATATTGAGACTTAATTTGAGTATTTAGTTTTGAGATAATAAGGTTTAATAGGGTTTCTAGGACCTCGTGTTTTGATTAGTCAGTGGCATGTTCTGCCTAATATGATTTCATCTCTATTGTATTTTCTTCCAAATACCTTTTCCGCAACATGCAGTGGGTTAAAAATGTATATGCACAACAATACATAAGAAAAGTACAAACATGTCAGAATATGTATAGTAGTAAAGTAGCAAAGTTTACTGAAAACTTCACAATGCATCTTTGGACCTTATAGTGATATACAAAATGTTTCATCACCTCTGAGCTGCCATTTTCTGTCACGAAAACCATGATAAAGTTTCTGTCTGTAGTAATACAGTGTCTGTCTGTGGTAATGTTTGTTAAACTGAATGGAAGGTAATATACAGGCCTGGTGATGGACAAGACTGTAGAAAATGATACATGAAGGAAAGAATTCACAAAATCTTGTTAGCTGAATTCCAAAGACTGTATCAAAATAGCTTGAAAAGCTATTGAAGACTTAAATATATGCAGTAGTCTTCATAGGAGAGAGGTTAGTTATCTTCTGCCCTCAGTCCTAAGCGGCCCTGCTTTGGCCCAGTTCTCCATAGACCATCCTTTAATGGAAAGCTGTTGTTTATTTAGCACAGAAATAGGAGCAAGAACGTTTATTGAGCCTGACACTTTGTGGTCAAGGTGTGCCAACTCTTACATTTGTCCGTTTGACTGATGGAGCCAGGTACAAGTGTGTCATTTTGTTTCCACCATTCTGTTGGCTCAAACCACAGAAGAGCAAGGTTGCACTCTCCGCCGGATAATGGCAAATAAATGGGAAAGATCACACCAGGGGAACACATCAGTGTTTTAGAGGATAAATGATCTTGTTAAAAATATACATACACATGCAGTGTACTGTGGTGTTTTAGGCATACAGACTCGCATACAAACGGCGGTCCCTCAAAAAAAGGTTCATTCATAGTTTACCATTTCTTCTGTTCCACTCATCATACCTTTTTATACAGAGTGGGACATTAACAATGGCAATATACCTACTTGATTAATTTAATTTTTCATTAATAACCATGAATGCTCCCCTGTACCTCTCCAATCTTAAGAAGCCTTCATGTTGGGTCTTGACCTAATAAACCACAGCATAATGATTGGGAACACTGGGACTAGAACATATTGTCACTGTTGTCTCTATTTTATTATTTGATATAATTGTATACCAGTTTCTATTTACCCTGTATCAATATTTCATACAGACCCCAAACATTTATTTTCTCTCTTGATTTTTAGGAGTGCATATTGAAACACTATTAAATCATTGTTGTTTGTTGAATAAAAGCCAAATGAGAAATTCCAAATGGTTTTGTTCCAAAAGCAAGGAGAATGGAGGAAAAAAAGAACAATTTGAACATGTATTTGCAATTGCTTTATGACCAAATAACAGCACAGCTGGGTTCAAGTCCATCACACTGCGTAAGCCTGAACAAAGCAGATGGATGCGTTCATTCTCCGCTACTATACTGAACCCATTTGGCTGGACTTTTCCCTTTCAGTAAAAAAAAATAAATCTTATTTGTATTTAACAATTTTAATAGACTTAACCACAGGCCAGCTGAGACAACCTATGTGTGGCAAGAAGAGTAACAACGACGTTCACAAAGGATATTTTGTTGTACAGGACAAAGCAGAATATCAAGCAATATTTTGGTTTCTGCCAAACGCTCCCACTCGAGACACCACCTGTTCCAAAAGCTTCAGTCTGAAAAATGCTTCTCCACTAGGCACCTTAACAGTTTCTTTCAGTGTTTTGTGTTTTTTTTTTACTTTTCTGGCAAGCAAGCAATCCTGTTCCATCATAACTCCTCTGCACTCCCCTGGTTCCATACCCAACAGCAACTCCCAGCATAATCTCTGAGTCCCTGCATTTCCCCAGAAGTACAAAGGAAGACTGATGCTCTGTACACATTTACTTTGCATATAAAACTCTAGTCCCATGGAAATGTATCCATGAGGTATGTGCCATTTGCTTTAAGTTGTAAATATAGTAACCTGCAAACTGTTTTTTTTTTTTTGTGTGTTTTCTCATAACACATTATGTTTATAGTCTCGCGGATTCATCTCCTTTGTATTCAATGGATCTAAATAATAAAATAAAAAAATAAAAAAATAAAGTAATATAAAATAAATGCAAATGTTCAGGCTCGTTCAACTGACTTTATTTATTTATTTATTTTTTTGCTTTACTGGTAGGTCAGATTTACTCTTCACTGTACCAAAATTCTTACCTTCTGTTGCCTCTTTTGGTAAACAGACTTGGCTTATGAGGTCTTAATTTAATGGTGTCTCAGATTACAATAAGATACACTATTTATTTGGCAGGAATGAAATGAAACCAAACCAAGTGTTTTGACACTGTACACTGTCTTGTCAAAAAGAGCACTATGCATAAACGGGGCAGGTCCTCGTGCACCAAAACCCCTCTTCCCATATGTGACACTTTTAGAGGGTCAGTTTTTTTTTCTGTTTTTATTAGATATTGCAGTCATGCAATAACAATTCGGCCATCTAGAGCAGCTGGCATTCTGGTGGTTAGGGAGTTGACCCTGTAATTGGAAGGTTGTGTGTTTGAATCCCAGGACAGCTTGTGGCACCACTGAGGCACCCTTGAGCAAGGTACCGCCCCACACACACTGCTCCCCAGGCTCTGCACTGGACGCAGCTCACTGCTTCACTTGTTCAAGGGGTTTCACATTGTTCACACTGTGTGCAGTGGTGTGTTCATGCATGACTATAAGGGGCCATTTTAAGTAGTTAAATGAACAGTTTGAAAACTTGTCCTTTTTGATATCATAATATTGCTTAACTTGATTTATTTATTTTTAATGTAGCCATTTCCAATCCCCACTCACTAACCAATTCAACCATTACTACATCATTTTCTGAAGCTGACAGGGCGAAGGCTGGTGCATAGACTTGATATTTAAAGCCAGTGAACGCATCACATTGGACAGCTCAGCATGGAGGAGCACTCTATCCTGCAATTTTGTTAAGGCTATGTTGGCACACAAAAATGTGAGGATCCTACTTCCTCAACGAGAGCCAGTTATGCTCCTTTGGACTCTCAGCCACAGGTGGCTGCGACATCTCGGGGGAATCAATCTCACAACCTTCTTACAATAGGAATAACATTTCTGCCAGTTGTGCCCCTTGAGACAGGCAGGTTAGAGAAGCTTTATTGAACATGGACAAAATTCTCATTCAGCATAGTGAGTAATGGTAGAGCGCCTTCTTTACAGTTAAAGGTTTTAAATTGTATACTTCCAAACTAGACCTCTGATTATCCATGAACTGGCTGTTTTATCTCTCATCAGAAACATCACACTTGTCATAAACTTTTGTGTCTGTGTGGTCCAGTCCCAAGGAGTAATGTTCCACAAATTACTCCCCGCATCCCACCCCACCCCAGAGTACTCAACTTAACACAGCGTTAAAAGCCTGCAGGAAAGTCAGTTTAAATTGACCATGGTAATGCTTACTGTAAAACCTAAGATATATTTCCTCTGTCATTCACTGCCCAAAGAAGTGCTCTTAAAATGATGGTGTATTCGGATTCAAATCCTTAATTATGCAAGTGGGTCATGTACAATGAGACATTGAAGCCTATTTGCCATCCAGAACGTGGCTTAATAGCTCAAGAAGGCTTTAGAATTAAGGCTTTAGAATCAAGTCAATCCAAATGGATGTCCATTTTCCTCAGAAGTGTAAGGATGTGCAGTCAAACAACAGTCAGAAACTGTACTCTGGGTTCGTAAAGATAAAGCATGAAAGCAATATTGTATTTTTTTGCTTTACAATTCTTTAGGCCTGATATTTTCTCATAGAAGCCTGGATGCACTCAAGGATGACATATTTTTCTTTCTTTTTTTTTTTTTTTTTTAGAAATGCACAGCACTGAGCATTAAGGCCTTTAATTACACTTTTGCCTCAAATGAATAACTTTGAAGCTTTGATGTCATAAAGACTCCATATGATAATTATCTATCCATGGTTTCTATGTATAGGCTAACTCAGTCTGTGACACGTAATATATATATATGGTGCAGACCAGCTCCATTAAGCGAATCATCCCTCCCACCCAATTACAAAAGATTGCAATCAGCCATGCAGAAGAAAAAGCTATTTGTATGCTGCACATAAAGCCTAAGTCAGTAAAAGGAACATTCTAAAAGTGGGTAGAGAGACAATGCATCAGCAGACCAATAGCACGAAGATTAGAACACAGTAAATACTTCTTCAGGTTTTATGATGCTTTCGACCCATTTAAAAAAAAATAGTGATGTGGATTTTTCCCACCATTTTTTGTAAGGATTTGCAACTATGCAAATGGCCTTCTATTCACTTCGGCATGGTTCTGAAGTGTGTGGCAGCAATGAGAGAAACGCCACAGAACTGGGTCCCTGATGATTAAGAGCCCCATCTTTCCCCAGGCGACTCTCTCTCCAGAGACATATCATCTTACTGATGCATTCTCAGCTACTCGCCTCTAACAAATGACAAAAAAAGCAGCCTGTGGTACTTCACTAGGCTGCATTTATTTATCTCTGGGAGTTGGTCGTTACAAAGGCCTTGATGTCTTCATGCACACCAAGCAGCATATGAAGGATAGTGCGGATTTACAAAAGGTCAGTAAACAGAACACTTGCTGCACATAAACTGAACGCAACAGTAAGTATGGAGACTTACCATTTAACGATGACCATGTGTGTCATTGTGGTACTTAGGAAATCATTTTATTTTACCTTGTTAACCATGCACCCCATTGTGTGGGTGTGGGAGAGAGAGTGAGTCTCATTGTGTGTTTTACTTCAGAAAATGAAGCTTTAAACTGACAAACCACCCATGCATTCGTTCATTATTAATAAGGCAATAAAGGAGCAATGGATAGTCCTGAAACATCCCTTGAACTCTCCGGTGTAATTAACACGTCTCTGGGCGCAAAACATTCTGCCTTTCTCCTAAATGATTGTTTCTCACTCTAGGAGTCTCCTCATGGTAGCAGTATCTCTGTGGAATTGGAAGATGTGTGGGTGAAAAAAAAAGAAGAAGAAAAAAGAACCCAGGAGATATGTGCAAATGTTCAACTATAGTTTCATATTCACTGGAGCCTGAAATGAAACCGAGACAGTCCTGGCCCCTAAAATCCACAATCAGGCCGGCCTTATTTGTCTTTGAATATTGGTCATGGGGCAGGACAGGAACACACAGGGAGAGGATCAGCACAGAGTCATATCTTATTGGGGATTTAAAAAAATTTGAATGTATCCCAGAAAAATTATTGCAATCATTTATTTCATGGAAACTCCACACTTTGTAGTAACTAAACTACATAAGAACTGACGGACCCCTATTGCTTAATGTTGCTTCCACAGCCGGTATGCATGTGGGCACAGCTCATCCCCATCCCGCCTCGTCCCTTAGTTTCGTGTCTTTAATTGTGACTTCGTATCAGACCGATTTTCCAAAAATGTTATTTCACTCGCGTTCCAGGGACGAAATGGCTTAATGTAAAATAGATGCATCCCCCATGGTTTGTTTAAAATAGAGGAATGCCATTACCAGTGAGGGCTCTGAGAAGGCGGCAAGCCAACAGGAGATCAGGGGAGTTAGTGAGTTATCATCTTCACTCCATGCTCTGCATAATCACACAGCACATGGCCAAGGACTATGGCAACGTGGGGGAAACAAATCACATTCCAAAATGTGCATGCTTTCAGATGTGAAGGCAGCTTGATGTGGACAAATGAAATATTGATTGGAGTCACCGAGGCACCGGAGCCATGCTATTTTTATATTTAACATCACAGCATGTGTTTTCTTGGTCCACACCATAACAAACAGGCTCCTGTGTTTAACGGCACGGTGCGTATTTATTATTATCGAACAGGCTCTGAATAATTAGACGTGATAAAAAGGCTTGCCATAGCTGACTTGCTTTGTAAAACTTGATTAGACGGATCTGAGGCAGCTTTTGGCAGGATATTGTGCCTGAGCCTGGATGGCAGATCAACACATGGTCACTTGAGACGCTGGCCTACATTTAGCAAGCTACAAAACAACTATGTCCATCTACCATCTCCAGCTCCCTGTAAAAGACACCATAAAGCTGTACTTGATCATACATCGACATGTCAGTCAAGTTAGACAGAGTAATTGACACTGCAGAGGACGAATGGTGAGCCAGACCTGGCGGAAATTCATATGTCTCTTTCCATATGTGCCAAACCAACATGACACACTTTTAGATCAAAGACGTGTCTGTGAACATCATTTAGTGTGTGTGGATTTTAGACTGATGTTTTGTTTGGAAATTTTTGACTCACTTCTTTGTACTGCTGGAAATAACAGCCATATTCTGAGAAATAACTCAGCATTTTGGTGTAGTTAAATAGGTTCAAGAGGCCAACATCTCATACACCCATTTCAAGATTTGTGTTGGAAAAAATTGATGTTAGCAAATGAAAGTTCTAGGGAAGAAATTGGTTTGTCTGTTTTATATATTTCTTTGGGGTATTTCAGTTAAACAAATTTCGGTTAACACATTTTTTTCATTTGTTACAAGAGATCTGTATGTTTCTTATATCAAATACAAATCTTTCTCAAATATTTTTAAAATTAGTAAGTCAGAAATTGTAGTGGTGCTCACTTATCCTGTCTCTACAAAGTCTAAAAAATATTAAAGAAAATGCTTTGTTGGTTTTCCTCATCTTTCTCTCATAGATCCCTAACAAATGAATGGAGTCACTTGTGTTATTTCATTGAAGTTACGTAAGTTGGCAGATTTGCTTAGTCAATGTTTGCTTGGTCAACGTGACCTTGTTGACAAAAACTCAATATTTTTCCCATTGGGCCTAGGCCCCATTTATCTGCATACTGTTTTACTCACCCTCTGTGCTGTCTTTACCCTTGGCCTACCTTCCTTTGTGTATGCATTTTTCTTATACTCTTCAGGTCACCGTCTAGCCTCACTGTTGTTGGCTGGAAGAGCATGTAACCATGACCTCTCTGCTGTCTGCATTTACAGCACAGTTACAATGTAATTAAATCATGTGGATCTTCAGGTCAGCTCATACCTTACTTTTAGCTTTTTCTCTATTATTAATTGAATATAACCATATTAATTTGAATGTAGAAGCAACACAATGATCCAATCAGTATGATGAGATCATTAGAGCTTTATTCCACTTGTCCACTAGTAACAATGTTGATCATAATAATGTATATTACTTTGAAGCTGCTTAACAGTTGCATGGAACAATAATAGATTTTACAGTGTGTGTGTGTGTGTGTGTGTGTGTGTGTGTGTGTGTGTGTGTGTGTGTGTGTGTGTGTGTGTGTGTGTG
>JBBMFX010000002.1:7675221-7690674 GCA_037832545.1 Rhabdalestes septentrionalis | reverse complement strand
TTAGGGGTGGAGCTGAATCCAAACACTGTATTCGGAAAGGCACAAATAACGTGTAAAATGGGGGGAGTTTGGGGGAAATACAATTATGAATAGGAATAATTTTCCCTATTAACACATACAAATACAGGCTGCTCTGCACACCCCTAATATGACAACTTTACTTTGCACTCTTTGACTAATACTGTGTTTTGTTGTACAATATGCATTGACAATGCGAAATCTAATGTAATCTAATCTAAAACATACACCATTGTGATTACATACAGAACGAGCAGGTTTAAAATAATGAACCAAGAAAACACTTTATGATCTCTTACTGCCACTTGCTGTAAGAATCTTCTGTAGCTCACCACAATAAATAAATAATTTAAGAATTCTCTAGATGCAGCTGAACGGCATTGCATTCCTAAATCCTTTAATCAAGTAAAAATATGTATGCTCATAATTTTTTGACTCAAGAACTCTTAAACCTTGAGTTCCTGACCTCTTTCTGAATAAGACTAGGGAGAAAAGGTTGTTTTGAATGATGTGGTCTCATTTAATGAGCTGTTATCCAAGTGATATTTAAAAAGAGAACCTTTTAGACCTCTAGACCTCTAACAAATGCTGTCTGTTACTACAAAATAACCTCTATTTAGGGAGGATTTGATGATACACTACAGAAAACTGGTGATACATAGTGATCTATATTGAAAATATGACTTGTATGACTGATCAAACTAAATTCCACAAGAAAGTCTGGATGTAATTGTATTTTGTATAATTGCATATTCAGAAATGTCATCAAATGAGCAGTAACTATTTAATACAATGGTCTACATGTTTACTTTATTCTAATAATTTCTTAACCTCCAATTATAGTAAATGTTGGAAAGGTTTGATGCCAGCTTGTATATACACTTGATCAAAATGTCAGAGAACAGACCCCTTTTCCTGTTGAATTAATTTTTGTCTTGTTTAAAAAATGTTACAATCATACAAATATTATGCCCTGAATCTTTACCTGGTATTACTTTAATTCTACAAAAGCCGGGGAGGGACCAGTATGTATGGTCCTGATTGTATATTATTTGTTATAGTAAAAAACTAGCAGAAACATAATTACATTTAACAAGTGCAGCACAAATCTAATTACCCTGATTATACACAGCAAAAGTGTCCCAGTGTTCGGTTACCATATTCATGTATGTATTAATTTATGTAATAATATTAATATCAATATTTTGAACAATGTTTCATGAACATGCATGGCTTACTTATCAATCAATGTATTCAGTGAGATCTTCTAGAACAGCGGTCACCGACCTTTCGGGAACTGAGAGCTACTTCACGGGTACTGGGCCATATGAAGGGCTACCAGTTTGATACACTAGAAAAGAGTTGACCTAAACTCATCCAAACTTCATGTATAATCCACATGTTTAAAAATCACTGTCATTTTCAAATCTATATAATTGCAAATGTGATTAAAGCAGAATAGCAACAGGTTAAAATTAAATGTTAGACACTGCTCACTGATCCGTGGGCTACTCATGTGGTCCTTGGGGTGGTCCAGTGCCCCCAACACCCCTCTGGGTCCGGCACTGCTCAAAACACAATAAAAACAATTACACAGAGACTCCAGCGTAGTTTTATCACAACCCAGCCAGCTTATAGACACTTTTAAGCCCAGTATCATAACTTACATGTACTCACAGTGAATCAATCCAGCAATCAAAGTCCATCCGTGCTCCGTATGTTAATAAACTTTTATGTGGGCGGGCTCTTTGAAACCCTTAGACCCTCAGCTATTGGTTAAAGAAAAGAAATTGACATGACAATCCTATTACGGCGAAAAACGTATGTTCCTGGGCGGGAACTGTACACAGGAAAGAGTTGGAAGGGTTGTGTCCGTGTCACGATTCACCATCCTCCCACAGCGACACGGGTTCGTGGACGTGAGTGTCGAGATTTCGGTTTTGTATCGTTTATCGTAACAGCCCTAATTGATATGTATCCCATAGGCCATTAGAGATGTACTGAGCTGGGTTCCACGTCTGGTTTCCATGAACGCAATGAATGTACATGATATCTAACTATATCTATCAAATGGAATACTGTCTTTTCCCACCTGCTTTAAACTTCTAAATCACTAAATCATTGGTTAAACATAATTGTGCACTGTACAAAGCAGCTGCATCAGACCGGTACACAGGAAACAGCTCTGCCCTGTCAGGTCCATGGCTGTAGCAGTCCAAACACACATTACAGTCTTCATTGAGAGTGCACTCACCTATGAAAACAGTGTGTCAGCTCCCTGATTGCCTCAATAACCATGACCTTCAACTCAAAGAGCATGGAACACTCCAAATGATGAGGAAACAACTCACTAACTCACTCAGCCCTGCATAATCACAGCGTCTCTGCTCAGTGAAGAAAGTAAGGCTGACAGAGGCAGGCAAACAAACAAACCCACTGTATGTCCTAAAGTATCTAGATAGTCCATCTAATCAGTGAACCAAGCTTACTTTAAGGTACACCGATTGCTTATACAGCCATTTAATAGAAAAAATGCTTGTATAATATTTATAGAAAAAAACTTGTATAATCTTCATGGAAAACCATTGTCAATAGAGTGAGATGCTGTGGAGTAGCTTTGAATGAAGTCAACATGCCATAGGAGGGGTGTAAAGCTCCCGGGAGTGGGATGTGGAGCATTGGAACTGTCTGTAGTGATCTATCTAACGCTATAATCTAAAACTCTTTGATCAGCTGAAGTGGTGTTTGTGATCTAGAACTAATCATTCAATTCCTGATGCAGGAATTTCTGTTCCTGCATCAGTACCTGTTCCTACTCTTCAGTATACTGCTTTTAGAGTTCATTAAGTTCAAAGCAGCAATAGCATGCTGGCCTGTGTTAGGATGTAATGGTCTGCAATAATTAAATATAAATAGGCTTCTTCTATTTTTGTAGAGTGCCTTGGCAGTCTTTAGCAAGACGAACTTGAATTATTTTCTGCACCTCTGTCTTCATGTCTGTACATGATTGTATCACTTTCCGAGAAGAACAATTTTGGTCAAGAGAAGAAATGCATTTGAAAGGTACCCTGTTGTGTGAATTTCTTAAATAAAACATTTTTTTAAATGGTCATGTATTTTCATAATTAATGATCAGATAATGTATGCCCTTTTCTACTGAGCACTTGTACAATGCTGAGGCAACATGTTTGATTAGGCTGCATGTTCAGTTAAAAAATAATGTACTTTTAGTAAACTGGAAAATGACAATTGATAAGATTATCACACACAAATGATGTGTGGTTTGGCCATATCAAGTCTAGTGGGGTTTTTGTCTTTTCAGAGATTTGCACAGTGCATAATGAAATATAAACCTTCCTCCAGGACCATGAACAGAAACAGAACACCATAAGACTACATAAGTACAGACAGGGCAAAAAATACAGAAAGCAAGAGAGACCGTGTAAAAACACACAGGCAACAACACAAAAGGCCAAGACATTTTTGGTGGTTTTCCAGCTACGTTCGGTTCGACTCTACTCGCTTTTTTTGCTTTTCCATTACTAAAATCTGGTACCTGGGACATAACATTGTTCAAATTTTTGGTACCACCTTGGCCGTACATGATGATGTGTACATATTGGAGGTTACTGATTGGTGGTTGCTTTTGTTGTGTCAGTGTTGTTGACTGAATGCAGACAAGCGTTATCTTAGAATAAAACTTTCTCTGCATCAGCTTCAAATTTCTCTGCCCACAAAACAGCAGCAGCAGGAGAGACAATATGCATTTTAATAATAATAATTAAAGAGTATTTGCAGCGGAAGAAGTTTATGATTCAGTTCTAATTGAGGTGACTGATGACCCTGTGACTGATGACCCTCCATTCTTTCAGTGGAGACCTGTTTGCTTCAGTACCTCCTGCCAGATGGATAGAGGGAGAAAAGGGTGTGTGAGGGGTGGGTGGGGTCTCCAAAAATACTCGTTATTTGTGGAAGCAGTCTGTGTTGTAAAAGTCCATGACAGAGGGGAGAGAGACCTTGATGATCTTCATAGCTGTCCACATTTGGTTTTCTGCGCTCTAATAAACGAGGGATTTGTTGCTCTGGATGATCTCCACCGAAGAGCTGCCGATGTTTAGCAGAGGGTGATCATGTTGTGCCTTCTCATTTGTTTTGTCCACTTTCAGATGCAGGTTGTTGGTGCTACACCAGAACATTCTCCATTTGGCCTCCCCTCTTTTAGCTACCTCATCGTACACCACCCACCTGATCAAACCCACCACGGACGTGTCATTAGCAAACTTGAATGTTGTTAGAGCTGCACACTGCTGCAACATGAACAGGGCTGAGTACAAGTCTCAGCTGCTCAATCCAATTCTGATTATTATGCAGAGTTTTTATCACATCAACCATATTAAGACAGACCACCTGGTCATTGGGGGGCAGGTGGTCTTCCTTGCTGTCTTGTCAATTTGCACTTCAAAGCATGCAATGAAGTGATTTAGCTAATCTGGAAGAGAGGTTTCAGAATCCCAGGGAGGAGGAGAAGTCCTATATTTGATTATGTGCTATATGTCCCCTGTGTCCACTGCAATTGGCCATGGGTTTTATGAGCATGTGAGCGCTTTGGTACTCTGATGTCCAAGGATAGGTCGGCCCTTGCTATTCTCAGGATATTCGAATATTCAGGCACATGGGTTTGTAGCAAATTACTTTTTTGATTGCTCAGATTTGAACTGAAAGTTGAAAGAGCTGTACTTCATTATAGATATAACTATTGGCACCAAGAGCCCCATTAATTAGCGAAGGATAATGCAGCACAAACGTGACATTTATTTTCCTATGAGTAATGGCTGATGTCATGCCAGAGTGCAGATGACTGAAGTCATGCAGAATTACTGCTCATTGTAACTCAGTGCAAATCTTGTAGCAATGACAGAAAAGCTTGATTTGAATCTCACTCCAAACTCCATTCAAAGTCACACACTAAAATATTCATTGTGTGAATCCAAATGTATTACAGTCCCGCCACAAAATGCTTTTGTTCCCTCCCCAAAGAGTAAATGGCATATTAAATCCCAGGAGACTGGGGGTGTGTCGGTAATGGTGAAGGATATGGACCTAAATCCTGCTCTGAAATCCAACTTAATTCCACTGTATAATCAATGCCCTGCGAAGGGCTTTTTCCGCACAAATTCTCTCCTGTGTTCTGTTAATCTCTTAATGCGCATTAAGCATCTCATGAGCAAAACCCCTCACTTCCTCCATGCCATCTGAACAAGAAATGAACTTCTGGAGGAACTGTTGATGAATTTCCCCAAGAGTGCATATATGGAGATTTTTCAAGATTATTTGAGAGAAAAATACCAAGTTGAGTCACAGAAATTGCTTGTTTAGCACCCAAACACAGCTGAAACAAGAATTTACCCAAAATAAATGGCTGAGGGATAAAATGTTCCTCCATGCAGAATAAAATCTTTACAAACAGCTTTAATAAAAAAAAAATCTCATTCTTATCCCACATTTATTCTTACTCCCTCACTCCCAGTCTATCTTTAGAAGGTTCTTGAGAAAAAAATTTGATTGCAGATTTTGAGAGAAAACACTCTCTGTGGCTAGACTGGCTATAGTCATTACTATTGTCAACATATAGCTGATAATCCCTCAGTCCTTTAATGCCCCAGTCAAGGAGTGGTAACAGTAATTATACATTTAACAAGCTTGCAATTGACACTGTACTGTATCAAGGATTTCCTGAAGAAAACTATTTTAGAAAATATTGATCAAACTAGAGAGTTCAAATATACAGTGGAAAGAATTTGTGGTATTTCTATTAAATGCAGTCTGTAAGGAGACTAGCCATTTTGTTCTGTACATTTATACTGAATCTAAACTCACTATTTTATTAGCTCAGCTTACCATCTATTTCTCAGCATCCTTACTTACAACCCTCTAACCAATTTATCAGTGTTCAGGACCCCCACAGGACCACCAGTTAGCAGGTTTATTTGGGTGGTGGATCATCCTCAGCAATAATAAAACAAATATAAAATCAAAACTGTTAAAAAAAAACCTCTCTACCAAATAAAAAAAAGGAACAAGTACAGTGATTGTTGCTCAACCCTTACATGATGTTCCTAGGGCAAGATGAGGTTCTAATATTTAGCCAGGGGTACCCTTGATCAAGGTACCATCCCCACACACTGCTTCCTGCAGGCTCACCGTTGGTGGCAACCCACTGCTTCAATTGGTGAATGGGTTTAATGCAGAGAAAGAATTTTACATTGTTCTCACTGTGTGCAGTGGTGTGGTGTGTTCACACATGACTGCAAGGGGCCACTTTAATTTAGACATGTACATTTTTTATGCACAATATAAGAGTGCATTCCATGCCTAGAACCCAAAGGGGCACAGCCGTGTTTCCCTAAGTAAAGACAGTAGCAGTATGTTCCCATACAAAGATTAAAGCACAAAGTGTCTCACAGTTCGAAGCTAGAGTAAACATAGCACAAAGCTATCACGAATCCCTACATGCTCTTTTACTCTCTCTCCTGCAGTTTTTTTTACCTCACCAAGCTGCTTTTAAAATACAGGCTTCTCCTGTTATCAATCAGCTGACTGCAGATCAGCTATTAGAGACTTTACCAATGCTGACAGACCCCTCAGCCCACCAATGGTGTGAACTGCAGCTACAAAGGATTTTATGGACATGAGGCAGAGAGTCACCCGGGATGGGGCACCAGGCCACTGCAGACACAAGAGATGTATAAATAAATAAATAAAACTAAGACACACAGCCAAATGCAGACGTGTAACGTTGGAAAACCTAGTCGCCTACCTTCTGTTTTGGATTCTTTCTTTACCCATGAAACAGTCATTGTGATCTCCGTCTAAGAAAAAGATGTTACTCAGATCCTTTATTCATCTGGCCTGCATTTTACTCCTACTTCTACAATTAAATATCCAAAACATTTCATATAGACTCTAAAAGTGTATGTCCCTAGGAAGAGGAGCTGAATCCTGCAGCAGGAAACTGAAGTGGCCTTTTGTTCATTTATATTCACCCACTTAAATATTCATTTCAATCAAGCAGTGCATAATTGAGATTGGCAGAGTCGTGATCCTGGGGTGAGCCATGTAGTCCTTTGATTGCAAATTTCACTGGAGAAAGGGAGGGTGGAGGAAGGTCCATTCATTTGGATGTATGTGATTTTACGTGTTTTTTTATTTTTATAAAAGGAAAATCTTTAAATATGATATTAATTTTAATAACACTCCATATATCAACAGTCTAATCATCTGGCCTGTGCAAGTTTTATTCAAAGGTCCAATGGCATGAACATTTCACTTTATGAGATTTTTTACATTAATATGCATTCCCCTAGCCTGCATTTGTTCCTGCAGTGGCTAGAAATGGCGATAGGTGTAAAGAGTGCCTTGATTTTCCTGCTTCACCGTTGAGAGAATCTGGAAACAGATCTGGAATTTTCCCGGTACGTCATCATATGGGGAAAGGTTACCTACTAGGGGTGGAGCCGAACCCGAATATGGTATTCAGAAAGGCACAAATAACGTGTTTTTAAAAGATACGTTTTTCGAAAAACAAATATTGTATTCAGGAACCCCGCCCCCTCCCCGTCACACGCTCACATTCCAGAGCAGATACTCCGCTTCCACCCCCACCCCTCGTGAGCCCGTGAAAATACAGAGGGTAGTATAGCATTGTCCGAGCAGGAAAAATGAAGCATTGTCCTAGCACGAAAAAAAGCCCTTAATCGTGATCGGAGCACGTATTTTGAATAAATTGTGTTTCGTGATGGCTGCATGAACACTCATGACATTGGGTCCAACCCCGTCCCCCCGGTCACACACTCAAGTTCAGGAGTAGATTTGGGGAGCAGCAGCCGGAGTTGCATTATGAATTTTACTCGAATACAAATCCAAATAAGAATACAAATAATTTTCCCTTTTAACAAATACAAATACAGATACGAATAGTGGCGGCTTAACACACCCCATTACCTACCCATTCTCATGCTTTGCCTACCCCGAGTATTTCACAACCTTGAATATATATTTGTATATATGTATGTGTGTAGATATACATACATATATATTCAAGGTTACCTCATCATTTGAGTATAGTAAAAAGACTGCAAATTAATGACAAAAGACACCAGGAAAAGAAACATGAGCCATAAAAATATATTAGGATCTTTGGCCCTTTGTTCTATTTCAGTCATGCTTTTTTTTAGAGAGCAGATCTCTTTACTGTGCGAGGCCATGGAAGAAAAAACTCTCCTCAATCTTACAGTCACTGCAGGTAGCAAACACTTCAAAAACTTTGCATTTTATCTCAACTGCCTGACCAAAAAGACAGTGTTACAACCTTTCCTGTGCTGAAGTTACTCTATATTCCATTTAGAAGGACTGGAGAGAGCCATCTCTGCTTTTCTTTCCAAACATTGAATCTGAACCAGACGTATGCAAGAGTACACAAATACCTTCAAAAACTACACAAGAGCAACAACAAAACAGTTATGACTCTATAGAAAAGTAGAACATACACTATATGGACAAAAATATTAGGACACACCTGTTTTTCAGAGTTTGGCCTAGACCCCTTTCTTCCAGTGAAGGGTAACCTTAATGCTTCAGTATACCAATACATTTTGGTCAACATCATGTTTCCAATTTTGTGGACAGTTTGGGGAAGAACCTTTTCTTTTCCTGCATGATTATGGCCCAGTTCACAAAGCAAGATTCATGAAGACATGGTGGGATTAGTTCAGTGTGGAAAAACATGATTTTGCCTACACAGAGTCCTGACCTCTACCTCGTCCAACACTTTTGGAATCAACAAGAGAGAAGATTGCAAGCCAGACCCTCTCATCCAACATCAGTGACTCATAAATTCTCTACAGAGACACAAATTCCCACCAAAACTGTGGAAAGCCTTCCAAGAAGTATGGAGGTTGTTATAGTTGCAAAATTATAGCATTATTAAAATCTATGTATTTGAATGCAGTGTCCTTCTAGTCCCTGTTGATGTAATAGTCAGGCAACCCAATACATTTGTCTATATAGTGTAATTATTCCAATCGGTTCTACATTGGTATACAAAGATATTCAGATCATTTGCTATCCTAAACAGTGCAAATCCAAAGAGGCTTATAGATTTTTAGTGTCCATCAGTGAGATGTGTGATCTCTGAAATAAGTAAGTCATTTTAACACCTTGTACTGACCCACCGTAAATATATTACTGACCCTCTCCTGGACCTCCTACAGTACATCCAGAAAGTAAACTGGTCTGTAGACGATGTGCTATTTAGTTCATTCTCCAGCACTCAGGCTGTCCTGGATCTTGTGCCAAAATTCTGGTTGTGGATTTCAGGTCAGCATACAATACATTCATCCCAGCTATGCTACAGACCAAGTTCTCCACCAGCAGGTGGATCACTGACTCTCTGTCTAACAGCAAGCAGCACATAAAGTTGAAAAAAGCAGTGGTTCTCCACAGGGCTGTGTCCTGTCACAGTCATTGTTCTGCTTCTATGCTTATAGCTGCGACTCCAGTCACGAGCATCAGCTCCTTCATTAAAAAAGAGCAGCAGAGGATGAACACCCAACAGCAGCTGAAGAAGTTCAACCCATGATAGTGTAAATTCACCACACACCGTCACAGCCTGGTACTCTACTGCCACTGCTGAGGACCAAGGTGGACAGCAGCGTATCATCCGCTTTGCAGAGAGGCTGCAATCTGCCCTCACTCCAGGATGTGGAAGCCTCCAGGACACAGAGGCAGGCAGGAAAGATTGTGGCCAACCACTCCTAGCCCGCACACGAACCGTTCAAAACGCTATCCCTGGGCAAGAGAATGAGGTCTATCAAGACCCGAACCACATGCTACAAAAACAGCTTCTTCCCTTCAGCAGCTGAACTCATCAACAAGTCCCCTGACCCCTGCTGACACAGACTCTGCCTCTATTTCCCTCCCACTGATTCCACACACATTTTTGCACATCTGTATCATGTGTCTGTCACTCGGTACACTGGATTTCATATTGAAGTACTCAGTATATTTACTACCCCAAACATATTTTATATTTATTAACAGTATATTGTATGGCGATAGTAATAATATAGTGTAATTGTATTTAGCTTTAGCTTATTTGATTTTTAGCCCTTTTTGCATTTATTGCTCATTGTACTTAG
Source organism: Rhabdalestes septentrionalis (assembly GCA_037832545.1). Taxonomy (NCBI): domain Eukaryota; kingdom Metazoa; phylum Chordata; class Actinopteri; order Characiformes; family Alestidae; genus Rhabdalestes; species Rhabdalestes septentrionalis. Next base: position 7,680,460 of record JBBMFX010000002.1, on the reverse strand, counting down.
TGTTGTGTTTTTGTGAAGCACCATCGTACCAAAAAAACATTCCTTGTATGGGCAATGTATGTCACAATAAACAAAAATCCTGAAACTTGAATACTGAAACTCCATTTCTGGAGTCTCGTATTATCTACAGATGCACAGAGTAACTCTGCTAGAGTACGATAAAGTAGTTAATTAGCAAACAAAAAAATATATGAATTAATAAACTAATAGGCATGTAGTTTAATTTTAGTTAAAGACTAACCTAAAGCTGAATAAAGCATGATACATGTCTTGTCAAGATGATGACAATATCTGGAGAGCAGATAGTCCAGCAGAAAAAAGTCAAAGTGAATGAAAATAGCACCAATGAAAGCCAATAACACAGTTGAGTAAAAGTTGGAGGAGATCAGAAAATCTTTGAACTCAATGTGAGATGAGCTGAGCAAAATGGTTGAACAACAAACTGTGCAAGTTGATCCAACTGATAAAGTCAAACAATGAAGAATGAGGTAATCGATGGCCTCTGGTGAAAAATGTATGATCTGAAATGTAAGTGGACTGTGTCAAACCAGGAGGTCAAAACAGGGAGGACGCCCCAACAGAGAAACTACAAAACTTGGAATGGCAAGTCAAAGTTATTTGAAAGAAGTTACCATGAATACTCATGTTCTAACATCACAGCTTGCCATGTCCTACCCTGAAAGAATAGCGAAAGCAAAACCTGTCATAATTGTTCAACTTGTGAATCAGGAACACAAGACTGAGAGTCTGAGGCAGGAAAAGAGGCTAAAGGGGACGGGGTGTACTCGAGCGAACATCTTACAAAAAAGATTGCCGGCATTTCCAGACGCGCACACATCCTAAGGGAGCAAAACAAGATACAAACAACATGGACAAGAAACCCTGAAGTGAAGATACAGATAAAGGAAACATCCGAAGAAGCCAAAGTAGTTACGATAAGAGAACTCATAGACTTTGACCAAAACAAATGAAGATATTGCCTGCTGGTACTGATACCAAGAGATATTTCGGTTTGGATAAATCAGATTTCGTACAGCATTGTTTAAGGACATGGGTTCAGATTGTGTAAAAAAAGCATTTGTATTTTATTGATAAATGACAGAGCACTATTCATTCCCACTCAGAGACACTGATTAGAACATTGGTGACATTGAAAAGAATTGGGCGGGTGATCATTTACACAGAACAGTAAAAAAAATCACTGGACTGAAATGATCTCTCTAAAGATGCAGAATGTGTGTTAAATCACTAACATATCTTTTATCAGTCCTTACAAAAAGGTACACCATTTGTTGTGTATGGGGCTGTGCATCCACAGACCAGTCAGAGGGCCCATGTTAACCCATGTCCATTAGTGAAAGCACCAACAATGGACAAGTGAGCCACTCAACCATGGAGTAACCGAAAAGGGACATTTTGTTTTACATCATGTGGACAGCTGGGTGCATGTGCATCGTTTACCTTGGTGAAATAGGTGGCACCTAGTCTACAGGGCAATGTGAGCAACAAAGCAACTGAATGATCCAGCAAAAGAATGTGGTGGTAATTTTTCAGCAAGACCATAATATGAAGCACAATTCAACATTTACTCAGGAGAGGCTTCATGAAAAGACTGAATTTTTCAGCAATGAGAGCTTGAGTACATTTGTAATTTGTAATGCTATACCAGTCACTTCCAAAATATTGAGCAGTCCTGGAAGTCGGCCAGACCCAGCCAGCCTGATTATCGAATATTACAGGTTTCCCTTGTGTAATGCATAATGTAGCTGTCGAAAAATAAATTCTGCTTTCCTGCCTATGTTCATTTTTGTCAGATGCTTTCGCACTGGTTCAAGAGAGCAAAAGCTGGCAAGCTGAAAAGCGACATGTTGTGCTTTGTAATGTATTACAACACCCCGGCAGGAAATATCTTTTTTCTTGTTATGCACACCTCAGCTGGATCTCATTAATAATGATCAATCACACAACTACTTGAAATGAAATCTCATTTTCAAAGCAAAACAGGGGTCAATCGTCCTCTTGTCAGACTACAGGACAACACTAGCTTCACTTTTGGCACTAAACTGCCAGCCTCCGTTTCCTAACTGCTCTCAGCTTAGTGGTGGTGGGTTATGCCAGTTTAATCAGTCTATCAACCAGTCTTATTGGACTAGAGGATAAAGGTGAAAGATGAGATCTGAGGGGCTCAAAATGAAAAGCCAGCTCTCCCTACCCTGACATATCCTGTTGAATGGTGATGAAGGAGAGCGGTTTCACAGTGTCACTTTCCTTGAATTTTTGCTCCTCAAAGCACTCTGTCTATACTGCATGGGTAAAAAGTACAGAAGTCAAAGCTGCTAAAGTTATAAAATACACTCTTACCCTGAATGTAGGCATGTAAGGCATGTTTGGTGTTTACTTCTTGAGATTTAGGCTACTCTGTCTGATTTTATGGGCCTCCTATCCTAACAAAACCAATGAGGCATTTAGACATGATGATATATCCAACACTTATCATTAAGAGTCACACCTTATTCAGTGTTGCACATTAATCAGATTTTGCTCTATAGATACACTGAACTGTTGGTGAACACTAACAGCTGTTTATTATATGACTTTAAACTGATCACGTGTTCAGTTAGTTCAGTTAGTAACATGAAACCCCCTTAATACCTCTGTGTTAGTTCGGTTAATTATTTGTTATTATTGATATATTTTTTATGAATCTACTAAATTATTGTTATAGATACCACACATGATCACACAAGGACACAATTACATTGTAGCCTGATCTTAAACACAAATAAGAGAGTGGTATATATGATATATTTATAAAGTGGGGAGATACTGTGTGTAGTTTAAAATACTGTTGAAATGACATGAAACGTTTGAACTATGGTCTGTATTCTGGTTAACTGATCACCTTTAATTTGGCTTTGAATGGCACATTTTCAGAAAATCACCTTCTCAATCTCAATCTTGTGAAGAGACTCTCCTAGTGCCACTTACTCACAGTTATCTGAAAACACGTTAATCAGCAGACAACAGTAGTAATCAGAGGAGAGCCTACATGGGAGTCCTTCCCATTGCAGGCTATATTCATTTCATTGTGAACCACAGCAGACGCTCTGTCAACCCAATCAGTGAAGGACATAAACAAAACATACTTGTGGGAAATATTCATAAGCCAAATATGGAATTTTAGACGTAACAAGAGTGCTATGTTTTGAATATTGCATCTCATTTTCATTGAGTTGAAATGTCAGAATTGAAAAAATGAAACCATGTTGACACGTGTGTATCTTTACTATCACATTACTTAAACATGGAGGAGAGCAAAAATGTTGTTTGGAATGATAGAACTGATGAAATACTATTGGATCTCCAGAGTGAATGAGATGTGCAGGGATAAATAACTGAACCCAGCTGAATGCAGCGAGTTGAAGGAAAGTGACTTGAAAAGTCCAAAATCTGTGTTTAACACAAGGCTGCACAAAGAAAGTGTTATGATAGCCATGAGCTAACAGATAAGTAACAGGACTAAGATCTGTGCTACCACTACGCTCTGTGACCAGTGTTAAAACAAGTGTGACCAGTGCCCAGTGCCAAACAATCAGGAGAATACCTGGTACCTGGGGTGTTTCCGCACTTGGTTCATTTCATGTGAACTCAGATCAATTAGTCAGCATTGTTCGCATAGATGTGAACAGCCTAAATGAACTCAGACCCCTCTGAAACAAACTGAAATGAGAAATCAGGAGGTGATCTCAGTCTGGTTCTCTTTAAGTTCGGTTCTCTTTAAATGAATGAATAAATTAATTGAAAAAATTACACAGAGATTCTTGATGAGATCGAGGTTCTCTACCAAGTTGAATAGCCTCAAAGCATTATTGTTCTCCATCAATTTTAGTGAGGTTTTTTTTTTTTGTGAAGATTTCAACCATCTTTATTTATGTAGAAAAAACTTCCCAAGAATGGGGAACATGAAGAAACAACAGCGGCTGTTTGAATGAGGAACTTAAGTATGAACCAAAAAAAAAAACGAGACCTCATCCGAGCTGAAGTGGACCAAAAAGAGAGTCCCCTTTCAAATAAACTCACAATGTGAACAATGTGTTCCCTTTCTGTTGGTCCAGTTTTTGGACCACTTTTAGAGGACTGAGTTTGGCTCCTTTAAAGGGGAATATGTGTGAAATCACCCTTAGTCTCAGTGGATCAGGTGAGCAACTGCTTGTTTGAAATGAAAACATACAGCCTCACTGGCTCTTAGTGGATACGATTTTACAATTCTGGGTCTGAGTGCTCACACACTGACTGATAAGCGCTGCAACCGCAGAGCACCCCAAATGTACCATAAGCAGAGTAGCATCTGGAAATTAGGCATTAAGCCTATTTTCTCATCTCAAAATCGCAAACAAATAAATCGCAAACAAATAAAATCAAAGGCTAAGCAGAGAATGCTGTGACTTGTGATTCTTACCAAATGTAAATTTAGCTACCTATCCATGGATTCAAGTTTTCAGTAGCTATGAGGATTTCCATCAACTGAGTGCACCAAAGGTTAATAATTAGATTGTTGTAGATCAGAATGAAAAAAATGGATGAGAAGAAATGTAAGAAAGGAACCTGTAGTGTAAAGAGAGCACTAGTGCGTGAAAAGGACTGTGGGTGTTTGTCTATTGTGAGAGAAGGAGAGAGAGCAAGAGAGATAGAGAGATGGGATACAGTGTGCTCAGGGGCTTGTAGTTATGTTCCAACTAACCCTGTTGACTTTAGATTTTCTGACAGTGTTGTATCAGCTCTTTACTGCATGTGTTTGCGTCATTACTGACTGTAAGTACCTAGTTCACTTGGAGCTGTTGTGCTGTTTCTATTTATTTTCAGAAAGACGCTAGATTTGTCTGTACACTGCTAATAACTGTAGTCGGCTAAAGCACCTATTCTTAACTATAGGGCCACCTGGAGGGCCGCAAGAAACTTTACGTTTTTCACCTGTGGGCCGCAAGGGCCGCGGAACCAAACAAGTTATCAATTGAAGACACCAGAATGACCACTGTTATCTATGACTGTTATCCATGAGACAGTTACAATACACCATCCCACCACTAGTAGCAGTAATGCCTTTAGTAAAAGTTATGGAGAAATTTTTAAAGCGGAAAAGGGGAGACCAAAGTTGCGCCAAACCGCCCCAAAAGTCAAGATTTTGCCGCAAATACAATCCTGACTTCATTAAGTATGGATTTGTGAATGGAGGTGACGA
>JBBMFX010000002.1:7660661-7674229 GCA_037832545.1 Rhabdalestes septentrionalis | reverse complement strand
CTAATATTTGAATGGGCCCTGGGCCATTTTGTACTGTAAAATGTGGGCCACGACAGCAAAAAGGTTAAGAACCCCTGGGCTAAAGAGAGAGTGAAGAGGCTGTTCATGTGTGTGCTGTATATTCAGACACTTTGCTCTTGTTTTAGGATTGTGTTCAGAAGAACAAAACTTACTTGAGTCCTGAACCTATTAAATAATTACAGTTTGTTTTTCTAGATGTACACTAAGCATTTAGCCCATCTAGAATCTATTTAAGCACAGTAGTTATTTCTTCCTTTATTTGTTACAGAACCATACACCATACATCATCCTAACATATGCAGGTTTAAATGGGCATTATACATCCTCTGAACTCCATCCTGCCATGACTGACATCCCACAGCAAGTGTTGTTCTCCTGCAGCAAAGCTATACCGTGTAAATACCTGCATTAAAATGAGTTTAGGCTATTTGTAAGTGTGGCTATATAAATAGTCAGTAAAGCCATATTTTACTGCACATAGGCCCTTTGATTTGCATCACTCGCGTGTCAATTCGCTTTTGATTTTGCCAGCATGGACATGCTTCTGTTAAAGGAACGCTAAGACGTGTCAGACATCAACAAAACTGTAAAGAATAAGTGGAGATGAGCTTGGCTAAATGAAATGGATGATAATGACAACCCATTTAGTTCATGATGCAAAAAGATGAAAATGGCAGGTGTGTGCTTTTGTGTGGTATCTCAGCTAGGGGCGTAGGTGATAATGGACAACACAGCGTTAAAATTTGATGCATGGCCGAGGTGGTATGGGCCCGAAACAAATATTGAACCTTAATCCAGTTTTAAAAAATGTCCATAAAAATACCAGCTGTAATGTCATGCAGTATTTAGGAATTTTCAGAGAAAATTAACCGAAGCACTTATCCCATGCAAAGATAATTTGTGAGAATTTGCCCTAAAATATACAGTAAGTACTAGTATGACTTCTTAATATGAATAAACATACTTCAGCTGCATTACGAAAAGTACACAATTCATGTGTAGGTACAAAAACTATCAGTGCAAAATCACTTACTAAGCGAAATTTTCAGTTCAGCAATGCATCAATAATTAGTAATCAATATTAACAAGATAAAAAACACATTTGTGACCCTGAATACAAAACATTTCTGACATTAGTCCAAGTAATTTTTAACAAGCAGTTAGAGAAAGTGCAGAAATCATTTATTAGCAAAACTAAATATGAGCCTCTTTCAGTCACAATGGAATGTGGCATACTGAAGGAACAGAAGGACTGAATTGAATTGTAAGCTGGGCAATGATTAAGCTTTACTGTTTTTGAATGTTTTTTAACTATCTTTTTATACAAATCTCTGTGAAGTGATTAACATAAATGTATCCTTAAATAAAAAAATAATATGTCATTTATATAAATCAATGATTCATTTGTTTAGTCAGAATTCAGTCACTCTCCTGTCTGAAGTGTTAATAGAAATTTGAAGTGATAATTACCACATACACATTAAATCAGATACAAGCCAAACAGAAGACTGTAGATGGTGTACCAGAGTGGGTAATACAGATTCCCCACCTGGGCAAGCACATCAAACTACTAATAAGTGTCCTTAGAAAAGATCTCTAATGCAACATTGGCCCACATTTGTAACTTGATTAAACTGAATTAGTGATCTAGATAAGTGTGTCTGTCAAATAAAATCCTATAAATAAACCTGACTGACTTGTTTCAAAAGCACAGCCATGCTTTTTACAATGAAGTATGGTAGCCAACATCAGGCTAGGATCACTTTTGTATTTGTTGGTTTCAGGAATTAGCAATGCCTTCAAACTATTAGCCAGTAACATATTGCTAATAGTGATACAACTGTGATAAAAACTAGATCCTCAGAGAAGTTCTTTTAAAGTTCATTTCAACTGCAATTGCACAGTATTAAAGCAGCTTGTGAGTACTTTTACTCAAGTGGAAATGTACTTTAAATGCAGTCAGTGTTTTAATCATTCTTCTAATGCTATATTATTTGTCAACATTACGTTACATTTATTTTTATCCAATGAGACTTACAAATAAAAGGAAACACTCACACTTCAGGACAGTGTCAGAGGGGAGTTGTAAATACTAATAAGCCACTGCCAGTAGCCTTACATGCTATAGAAAATTACTTACCATTAAAATAAAACTCTCTTACAATGTTTGTCAAACTCCTACCATTAGCTGCAGATGCAGTCTCCTCTGTCCCTGTTTTGACTGCATGTCACACTGGAAAAAAAGTACAAAGATTTGGTTTATATTCAGTTATTTCTTTCAAAGATATATTAGTTTATGTTTCATCTTATATTTTCTGATATTTCAATGTACTTTTTAAAAATAAAACAAGCCAGGCTATGTTCATGTCCATTCATTTTAAACAGTCTAAATCTGAACATTGATTGGATAACATTTTCTATTTTGAGGCCAGCTGCTTTAATACATGTATCGATCACACAGCTGCATGATCGTTTCATTTTAATATGCATGTCATGAGTTCAGTCCTTGTGCACTGTGTATCAGCTGATACCAATGGGATTCTAAATTCAACCTTATAATTGCAGCGAATGCATACATGCTCATGTTCTTTCTAGGACATTAACGACTCTTTTGATGGCGTCAAAAAGACGTAGCAAAGAAACACAGGTGTCCAACACTGAGTAACTTATGTTGAAGTTTTATTAAAGTTATCTGTAACATTAACAGTCAGCATTATAATTAAATGAAATAAAACAATGGTTGATACCTTTAATTTCAGGTAAATTTAAAGTGTACAACACATATTGGGAACAGCTTAGGCCACGGCAGCGTTCTCTGGACTGGACTCTCTGCAGTGCTAGCATTAGCCAAGCAGATGCTGTTTCAGATGGCCGTGCAGAACGCCGGTACTGTTACTGTACCTCTACCTACTTGCAGATTATGCAGGTTACCTTGCTGTTTGTGTGTCTACAGTGAAGTATCTCCACAAATGTTATGTGTCACAGTCTCTTCTGCTGCAGTGTCTCTCGTCTTGTTGTGGTTTTGTTTTTCGATTCCATTTGAGTCAACGTTACCGCCCTTTTTATGAAGGGACTATATTAATTGGCTTAGTTATGGAACGCGTGTCAGCGTCAGCCAATCAGAGGCAGAGATTGCATTGTGTTAACAAGCGCACGCACAAAGAGAGGAAAAAAACACACGACTTCTCGACGTCTCTCAGAGGTCGTCAACTTGTGCCTGTGTAGTTGAATAGACGACTTTTCTGTTAATGCCATAGTTTATTCATTACATTTTTGAGGGCTTAATGATGCTTATATACTAAAGACTTCTCTGATATCTTAACAGTACAGCAAATTTATGCATTATTCTATTATGTCTCTCACAATGCCCCAAGTAACATCTTTCAGCATTTAATCAGTATCTTATGACAGACGCTACCCTTCCCATGAAGTAAGTCATCATTGTCTTTAAAAATATTTTACTCTCACAGTGCTCCATGCTTCATTCTAGGGCAAACCAAAAAACACTTCAGCGGGTATAGAAATATGCTCACATTTTAACTGAGGTGTCATGTGCCAGCTTGTTTTTTTTAACAAAGAGCATACAGTACCATATGCCTTCCCATCTACAAAGAAATGGAAATAAAAAGCACTAGGGCAGCAAACACTGAATAATCTGCATGGATCTCATCTTTTTATTGCTTGTAGAACCATCTGTGAATGTTTGTGCCAGGAAAGTCAGTACAAAGTGAACAGTTCTCATTGGAGTGCTCAAGAGAGACTGTATCCTTAATGAAGTCCTATACACTGGTGATATTTGTTTACATATTTGGTTCTGGTAGTTTCAGGCATGAAAATGAAAACTGACAAAGACATGCACTGCTTTCTGAATGCAAACCACATGAAGACAAACCAGAGCTGTCAGAGCATCTCCCATTTCTAATGTTTCAACATTTCAGCAAGTCACTCCTGCGTCATTTGCTGACAACAAGCTGGTTTTTGCTAGTTTGGAATGTGGTACAAATAATTGGTTTGGAGATTTTGAAAACAGTTTAAGGATGAAATAAGACAGCATTACTAGTTTCATTTGAATCTACTACTATACACTATGCAATAGAACCTGGAGAGTGCATGTAAACCACCATGATCTTTAGGATAATCATTTTGGGAAGCTTCTCTTCCAGCATACTAGTAGTAGTAACATTGTTTTTTTTATAATAAAAGCACTAACAATAACAACCTGCAAAATCCCTCATGCCAAAAGACCTCGAATACACAGCTGCAGTGTGTGTTCAGTGTAGTTTCAAACAAGTCAGAATGCCCATGCCAACTCCTGCCCCTATAATGGGTATGTGAGCATCAGAACTGGATCATGGAGCAATGGGAGAAGGTGATCTTGTCAGAGGAAACATGATCAGGTAAATATGTGCTGCTTACCTGGAGAGCACATGGCACCAGGTTGCACTACAGGAAGAAGACAAGTTGGTGGAGGCAGCATGCTGCTTGCTCTGGACAATGTTCTGCTGACACCTGAGATTCTCCTCAGACGTGACATAGACTGCTCACATTCAGGTTCTGTCCAGAAAAGGCTAGACAGGGCCCATACGACAACTGAGGAAGTTCAAGATCTCTCCAGTGATCCTTAGGCCTTTTTATTCAGGCGCAGTGGAGAGCATCCTCCATGCAGCAGAATGCTGCTGAAAGTCTGTTCTCCCTTTCCTACAGAACATTTACACCAGAAAATGTAGGTCCACAGCACCCCGAATTTTAAAGGACTCGTCCCACCCCAGTAAGGGACTGTTTCAAATTCTGCAATCAGGCAGAGGTTTCCACAACTTCAAGACCACACCAGAGAGACTCAAGAGGAGCTTCTATCCTCAGGCAGTTCAAGTCCTGAATCAGAACATGCCCCCACTCCCCTCATAGCATTACCATAGCATTACCATATGAGTCCTGAATCAGAACATGCCCTCACTACCCTTATAGCATTACCATTGCATTACCATAAGGGACTGCAACAGAACCTCATCTCACATTCACTGCCATATTCCAGAACATTCATTGCCATATTCCATTTCATATCGGATGCATTATTGCATCATACACTGCTTCACTGCACATGCTGCTTATTACTCTGGTCACTCTGTTTACATTACACTGTTTACATTACTCTTATCACTCAGTTTACATTACACTGTTTACATTACTCTTATCACTCGGATTAGATTACTCTGTTCACTCTGTTTACACCACACTAAATTACTCTGCTTACATCACTATGCTTGCACTGCTCTGATTTACATTGCTGTGGCACAATGCACCTTGTCATTCCATTTGCCCACTATACATACAGCTGCCATATTGATATGAATACATGCATAAACCTCAAATTTTATTAGCTCATATATTTTGTCTCAAACTTGTGGTGCTCCTTGTTGAAGTTCTCTACTTTTAGAATTTTAGAAAATTTCAGATTTGTGTCTAAATTGTATAATCATACTTCTATTTTCACTTATATCTACTTGTACTGATCTCTTTACATTCATTGTGTTTCAGAAAATTCCAGTTCTTCATTTAAAATCTATTTAATTTTTATAATACTCACACAGTCAAAAAGGAGCGGTTTAGGATGCATTTCCCTGTGTGTCGGATGACTATGTGTGTAACAAATAAAGAACCTTGAATCCTATATTTAAAAAAAGCATGATCCTCTGACAAGGTCACCTTTTCCCATTGTTCTCACATCCAGTTCTGATGCTCATGTACCAATTATAGGGACTTTCAATGGTGGGCAGGGTTTGGCATGGGCACTCTGACTGGTTTGAATCTTCACAGTCCCTAAAGCAGCAAGCTGCAATGAATGCCTCTGTGTGTTCTGACATCTTTCTATTTACAGCATTAACTTTTTCAGAAATGTGTGTTATAGTAGCTTGTCTGTGGGATCAAATCAGACAGGTTTTTTTTTCTCCACACACATCAGTGAGTATTAGGCACCCATGACACTGTCACTGGTTCACTGGTTGTCCTTCACTGGACAACGTTTTGTTGGCAGTAACCACTGCATGCAAGGAACACCCCACTAAATCTGGCAGGATGAGACAGGGAGGACTGTCGATACAGGGTCTACCAAAAAGCACAGGTTAAAAAAGAGAATGACAGAACAAATAAAGGGAAATCTTAGTAAAATTTCAGGATAACTGATATCAGGGCAGTGGTTGACAATGTATGCTGGTGGTCTGCCCGCTATTTTAGTAGTCTGGGAATACAGCCAAGTGCGGTCTTCTCCTTCGCAAGCACAGCAGCTGGTTGAATTTCTGAAACATACTCCTTTTTATAATCAGACAGTAGTATTCTTCACCATAAACCACCCTATGGACCTCTCCATTTCTGCCTTCTCCAGACACCGCCACCTGCACAGCAGGATTTCACTGTTCAGAACAATCAATAAATAAAAGGTCCTGCAAACTCAATGGTCACTGAACCAGATTCCATCGTTGCTCACTCATGGCTCAACAAAAGGACATTTAGAAAAATAAATTAACTAGTCAGTATATAAACTGCTTGTAAGAAACTTTTCTCCGGGCTCAGATACTATGGCTTTAGTTTAACCTTAAGAAATATCACTGAGATGCTGCCATTATAACATGACACCATGTTTTATGTTTTATGAGAAATTGCAGAAAATGACTGTCCAATTCAATGCCATCCCCAGTGAAAGGGGTTGAAAGGATTTTTAGACTTTCTAATGTCACAAAACACTGAAAAATGAAAGTAAAAAAAAAAATCAATTGTTTGGAACACTGCAATATTAGATCAACTTTTGATTCTCAAAAAAGCTATCAGTAGGGACAACTGGTGGCCTAGTGGTTAGGGGGTTTAGCCCTGCAATCAGGAAGTTGTGGGTTTGAGTGCTAAAGACATCTGAGGTACCCTTGAGTGAAGTACTGTTCCCCACACTGTTCCCCAGGTGCTGTATTCCTGGCTCCGCGCTGCTGGGTTAAAGGTAGAGGAAGAATTTTGTGCTGTTGTGTGTTCACGTATGACAGAATAGCCAATTTCACAGTTTTCTTTCTTTCAGATGGCTCTTTTAAATGTATATTTATGGAAGAGAAGTGTGAAGAACCTTTTTGTCCAAGCCAAGCAGCATCAAGCACCAGACCCCAACAATAGTCCACAAACCACTTCATCTTGCCACACAGTTTCATCTTCAAAACTAGAGTTGTGCAAAACTGGCTCTCGGGAGTGAAGGGAAAAAATCACCTCAATGATAAAGCAGCATGGACTGGAAAAATATTTGTATTGTCCGGGTCCAGAGATGGCTGACCTTGAAGTTTATTTCCACTCCGCATTCTATTCAAAACTTCAGCTATGTAATGCCAGAAAAACATGGCAGACATCCTACAAAATGAATTGACAATTTACTCCAGTAATTATTTCTTGTCTGTCGTATGAGACTCGGTTAGCTCTTCTGGATGTTAAAGATGTTCAGAAAGTCAAGGATCCTTTTGCACACAAGCTGAGAAATAGTCAAAACTGTAATCTTATGCTCTCCTCTTTTCTCCTGTGTGTTCGCCGGCACACCAATGCACATCGCACACCCGTGCATGTGCAGAAACAGACTAGAATAAAGATGAGCCATCTTAAAAAATAACAAATGCTAAACACATTTTGGTGCTCCAATATCAAAACTGTACAAACAGCCACATTCTGTGCCATTAAATCCAAATACATCATCAGTTATTTGTGTGAATGAGGTACAAGATTTATATATTTGACTCTGGGATTACTGATGAAGGAATGTTTATATCTGCTGGGAAACTTATAGGCATTATGGGGAAGAGGGATTTTCTATAGCTAAAGTAACCAATCCATTTAAAGGAACACCCTACAGGCTTGTGCCCAGGGACCAAGATTTGGTAAATCTGACACTGACCATACTACACACAACTAGTCATTTCAACTGCAAAACCATATACAACCCAGTACAGCTGTACTCAGACATTAGTTTACTACCTCGGTATCTTTAATAGACTGGAATATTTCAGTATTGTTCAGTAATGACCTTCTGATAAAAGCAAGTAATAAAAGTTTTCCAACTCACTCTCCACCTAATTAATTTCATGCGCCAAGAACAAGGCACACTGAGACGTGTCACACACCTGTCAAACATAAAGACCACTCACCAAACATAACCCAGCTGTGTGCTTGTTTCTGTGCAACAGGCATATTACAGGTTCACACTTTATGTCTGTAGACGCAGGAGAAAATCCAGTTCCTGATTCCATCACAGTGCTACATGGTGGCAACATTTTGCATCATTTTCCCATCATTATTGGACATCCAGTAGGTAAGCTAATTGCAACACTCTAGGACAAATCAGCATTTGGTCACAGCAGCAAAGAACATATTTCTGGGTGGATAATATCAGTACTGCTGTATTGGTTTAACAGGATTTTCACAATTTTATAAAGAACAGGATAATAAAATACAAGAAAAACTAAATGCTTTTGGTGATCTCGTGATTAAATATCAAAATAGCCAGATGTTGTGCAACAATAATTCATTTTACTGTCCTTATGACCACAAATGCTGTGCAGCTGTGTCTTATAATGTTATTTATATATGCATTCATTCATTCGTTTTCTGGTTGAGGAAATTGAATACTTGACTAGTTCATACATATAGACATTTCCATGCTAGCTGCCCCACATGACTGATTTGGATTGAGAGGTTTGTTCCCTTAGATGGATGTTTTCCTTCTTGGTAGCGCCTTGAAGCAATTTTTTGAAAATATACTACATTTATACAACAACTTGGCCTGTAGGTAACACAAGACCCTAGCTCATTACGATTCATTTCTGGAGCAGAACCACTTATTAAAACAAATATCAGCCCTCAGACACAAAAGACACAAAAAAATGCATTACATAATTTACTCTCACTCACTGCAATGTTTTAAACAGCAGTAAATGCATAATGAAACACACAGTTCAACACATGGAGAGACTAGTTGTTTAAATGTAGAAACAAAACCTTTTGAAGAGTTTTTATTCCAGTCACCGCACCTATGTTTACAGGGCCTACTACATAAGCTGCATCATGATTTTTATAATATACCAAGATAAAATGCATTAAGGAAACCTATGAACAGTTTTCCCTAAAGTCATAGTTATGGTTATAGGGTCTTAAAGTAACCAAAAGTAATATGGAGGTATGGCTTGTTCCATAGGAATGCACTTACTCTCAGATCATCTCAGTGAGGTCATTAGCCAGGTAAAAAGCCCTTTGTAATGCAGACAGTGTTTTTAAAGAAGTCAGAGCATAGCCTAGATAATAAGAATGTCAGTTTTGAAATATTAAGTAATGCACGAAATTGATGTTGGGTCAGAGAGCAATCATTTCTGGGCAGGTTCTTCTCCTGAAGTCTACATTAATGTTGACTCAATCTCTCAGTGCTTCAAGGTCACTAATACTAATCATTTGAACTAATGCAGTAAGCTTTTAAAATGGAAGCAAATATTCTAGCGAAAGGAGTGAAAGCTGGCAAAATCACATTAAAAACACGGTTTGAACTTGATGGCGTCAATGTGATCACATATCTAAATGCTACAACGAATGCCAAACTTGGTAATATTCTGCAGTGTTCACTGAACAAACTTTCATGCTTATTCGCTGAAATATACAAGTAGAGTGCGATTGAACTCTTGGTAAACCAAATGACATATCTGCCAAATGTTGTGTAGTAATGAACTGTTGGAAAACAGTCTTATCACACGGACCAGGTTTCTACACTGACGAAGTTAAAGTGAGTAGAAAAATGATGTTCCCAGGCTTTTCCTCACATCCCAGTGAGGCAAGTGAGAAGTTTATTTCATTGCACATTTCTGCCATAGATGATTCTACTAATTATTTCAAAATGTAGCTTAGGGTTTCAGGTTCTTACTGGATCTATATAGTATATTTGCAAATATGCCCATTATTTGAGGCATTACACTAATCATCAACATCGAGCTCAGAAATGCACCTATGTTTCCTGTACCTATGTACTTATGTTTTATGTATAATTTTATAGATCATTTCAAATGATCCAAGTTTTATGTTAGTTTCCAATTTCATACAAACAGCATCCTATAACCTTGAGATTTGCTCTTTTTGGTTTTTGCAACAATGCTTTTATCTTGTGGCATTTTGAGATTTGTACAGGTGAATTATTTATGATTATTATTACCTACAGCACTGGTCTGGTATTGTTAAGTAGGGGGTTGAACTGTATCTTCCACAAAGCCAAGGACAGAACTAGTTTGTTGGCTGGAACTGAAGAAAATAATTGGAAAAGTTAATTATAAGAGAAAAATATTAGGTTCTGGGACACTCTCACTATCCGATCACAAATTTGCCTCAGCAGCTCCTCCTTCTTACCATGCAGACCCCCGGCCTTGCTCTTTGCCATTTCTGTCAATGGTCATCAAAGAAAAGCAGCAGCCCCTTCTTTTCTTACTTTATCCTCTGACGTTTCCCAGGTTTAAGACCCTCATGACCCCGACTGTTGAAAAAAAAAAAGACATTTCCATTTAGATGACATTGATTATGGAGCATTCAAGAAAGAGAATGTGAAAGAAAGGATGGATGGATGTGCTTGGCATGTCATCTGCAAAGGAACAAAGAAGAAGGAGCTGATTATTCATGGGTGCGATATACAGATGGGAAGGATATTACCACACATCATGAAATCCAGTGAGAAAGCACTATTACTGGAGAATAAGACATAACCATAAATCTCCACACAGATCTTTTTGGTCCCTCAAATATACGTACATTCTACTGGCCATCTGTTTTTCACCAAGCTGTCTCCATAGCTCTTGAGTGCTTCACAGCTAAAGCAATTATTATACTGTCAGAAGAGGACTTTTTGTCCTCTATATAGTACAGGTCAATGATGTTCTTTGAGCCAACACTGCAAAACAGCTATTGTGTAGGACAGATACTGTTGTAAATGACTGAATAAGTACAGGTCACTTACTGACGCCTGAAAATGTATGAATAATATACTTCTGCCCTAATCACAAAATAGAATTATACAGAATAATATTGCAGTATTGTATTATTTGGTGAAGTATTCAAAGATTTCGGTCACAGGTTCTTCAGGGCTTAGACTTGGTTCCTTACTTCCAGTTAATTCCAAGGGTAATCTTAATACTTTTTCTAATACTATTTCTATTACAGCATGACTGTGTCCCAGTGCATGAAGCAAGATCCATAAAGACATGGTGGGTGTCGGTGTGGAAAAAAAATGACCTGCCCAAACAGAGCCCTGACCTCAACCCCATCCAACACCTTTGGGATGAACTGGAATGGAGACTGCGAGTCAGGCCTTCTCATCCAAAATCAGTACCAGAACTCATAAATGCTCTACAGAATAATCGGGTACAAATTAACCCAGACGTTCCAAAAACTTGTGGAAAACATTCCAAGATGCAAAGGGGGCAAAAAATCCATACTAATACCTATGGATTCATCAATGCCCTGTTGGTATAATAGTCAGGCGTCCATTTCTTCCATATAGAGTAAGTAACATTACAGTAACTAAATTTATTAACCACACAAATCTTGCATTAACCCCCCAAACCTTTGGTCAACATAAGATCACGTTTTCAGACAGTGAAGTCTGGACAGGTCAGTGGAAGACTGTCCTCTTAAAGGAAGTGTAATTACTTTCATTTAGAATATCAACAAACATGTCACATGGCCTGTTATGACCAAATTGTGTCCAAAGCCTTCAAGACCAAGGCTGTATTTGGTAGGTGTACCCGAATAAACTGTCAGTGAGTTTAGGTACAAGGTCAGTATAACCATCAGCTATTTCAGCTTTAGATGGCTGGCTAATTCATAATGTGTTAAAATTCTGGAGGCAAGCCCACTGTTGTTTTGATACTCGACAATCAACCACATGCTGGGGAAGTAAACACTTTTAAAGCTCTGAAAAGTAGTACTAACAAATGGATGAGAAGTGTCCATTCTAACTAATAGTGAAATCTAAAGGATGCTTAACACTTTTCCCACACAAGCTTTTCCGGTGTAAACTGTTTTTTCACTCACTGGAACAGTATGTATGTCCAAACAGGAATTAGACAGAACACTGCTCATTGCAGAACAAGACAGATTGTTGACAAGTATAGCCCCAAGAAAGAAGCTACACTTGAGAATGTCTGCTGCCTCAACACATACGGTATATTTCCTTGCGAAAAGATTCCCCTTATAAATAATTTTTTTCTTAATCACAACCAATAGTATTTTGTGCTGCTATATTTTATTTTAAAAGACTGCCTCTCACAAACAGTTAATGTGACAGGATAATGTTTTGTGCTAGAAATCATTCAGTGAAAAATTACTAAGTGCTAAACCCCTGGGATGTTTTTGTGCTCACATTTAGCTGACGCTCTTATCCAGAGCAATGTACATCAGTGCTCAAGTAGTCCACTTCTGTTTCTCAAACCTGTTAAGCTAAACTTAAATCAACTTAAAGACAGAACTTGCCTGTGAATAATTAAAAAGGACCCCCTTTTTGGATAAAAGACCTATGAAGTACCAATATCTAAATTGCGAATCTAAAGAAAATGAGTAAAAATGAAGTTATAGACATGCACAAGACAACAAAGAAATAACTTTGGGATAACTTGGTGTCCACTGAAGGATAAACTGTGAGCAAACAGAATGTGCATAATCCCACCCAGGGCATACCTAGTCAAGGCCGTCCTTTAAATCTCATTGTCCATCAGAAGGAGGGAAAGATACTTTCGAACCTCCCAACCTCCACTTTGAAGTTGCCACATGGGTCAGTACCTGAGTCTTGAGTAAAGGTGCACCACTCAATGGTAGCATATAGCAATGCATATAGCAAAGAAAACATTACATGTGCTATCTATATATTTATGTATATATTAGGGCTGGGAATTGAACGCGTTAATTAGATGAATTAATCACAGAAAAAAATAACGTGTTAATATTTTTAACGCAATTAACGCTTTAAGTCCTGCTAGTTGGCAGACATGTGGTATTTCAATTCAAGACAAAAAAAAATCCTTTCTTCCCAAATCACTGCTGCGTGAGCAGCCAGAGAGCGCAGTTCAGCTCACAGCTTGCGGGGAAGCGTGTGAGATTTGGGGGAAAAAACGCAAAAATGGCTAATAAGCAGTTGTCCAACGATGTCTTGTGAATGTTTTTGCCGATTCTGACTCTGAAGGGGAACATTTTCCTTTCGGAAAAGACGCTCACGCGTCTCACGGTTCAACTTTGGAGCACAGCTTCGCGGCCGTGCGAGGTCAAAGTGAACACAAAGCACAAACACATGTTTATTTAAACACTTTGCCCATCGGGAAAGTGTGTGACAGTGGTGAATGGCAGTGTAGGAGAAGTATTGGTTGAGGCAGCAGGAGAGGGAAAATTGGGCTGGAATTAGTCTTAGCATTTGGCTTTCTCCATCCAGACCTCCAGAGGGGTGGAGTCTCAGCGCTGTAGGTGGAGTGTGGGAGAGAGGGTCATATACTGTCATATACTGTAACCTAATTCAT
>JBBMFX010000002.1:7641989-7660561 GCA_037832545.1 Rhabdalestes septentrionalis | reverse complement strand
ATATATACTTGCCACTTGCCAGAAAGTCTCATAGTAAAATGTGGGATTTTGTGGACAAACTGACCTTTTTGGCCAAAATTCAAAATGCT
Organism: Rhabdalestes septentrionalis; assembly: GCA_037832545.1. Taxonomy (NCBI): domain Eukaryota; kingdom Metazoa; phylum Chordata; class Actinopteri; order Characiformes; family Alestidae; genus Rhabdalestes; species Rhabdalestes septentrionalis. Next base: position 7,660,472 of record JBBMFX010000002.1, on the reverse strand, counting down.
TCTGCAGCACCATGTTCTGGGAATGCTTCTCCTCAGTGGGGACTAGGCATCTTGTTAAAATTGAAGGACTGGGGGATGATGTAAAACACAGGAAGATACTGCAAGGCGACTTGCTTCAGTCTGCAAAAAAAAAAAAAAAAACAATCGAGGGGAAACTACACCTTTCAGCAGATGGATGACCTCAAGCTAAAGAGTAGTTGTATAACAAAAAGATGGATGTTTCTCAATGGTCAAGTCAAAGTCCAGAACAGAATCCAACCAAGAATACTGTACATGGCAACATGTTAAATGCTTAATCCACAAACTTAAAATACATTATGAGGGGCATATACTTTTTTCTATATATATTTACATTTATGTAAAAATTTTTAGAACCTGAACAATCCTGACTGTTAAGGGATTTAACAGGGACTGTATGTAACTCTGATGTAAACCGAGTTCCTTCAGGCATGCTTGTCATTATATTCTTCATGCTGTGTGTATGATTTTGGTATGTGACTTCAAACCATTACACACCTGCCTGTCTTCTGCGCTTGCTGCAGATTTTCACCATCCCCTGGAGTGCAGCAAATCAACGTAAGGAAGTAACTCTGCTTTACCTTTTATGCTGATGCACCTCAAATTGTTCTCAGAATTTAAAACTCCACTGGAAAATTGAGAGTCTGCTGACAGCTTTCCAATCTCGCAGGGGCTTTGTTACAGGACATCCATCAGGCAAGGCCATATACATACAAATCTATGCAGCAAGCCAAAACTTCATTTAACCTTGTTGTTAGAGCATTGTGGCTCAGCTTAAGCCACTCTTAATCCTTACTTTCTCTTTCTGTTTACACAGAGATGAAGGTTCCCCATCTGAAGGCTTAGTGTGCCACTCAGGAGGCAGCAAAAGCTCCTGTCCTCCTGCCCGAGCATCCGTCTCACAGGGATATCCACCTGTGCTGCTGAGCCGTATCAAAAAGCTTGTTATCAGTTTCAAGGTTTTTATTTTGCCATCATGCTTCTACTAATTTGATAACCTCCTGTTCTTTGTTTAAATGGTTTTACAAGTATAGGCATTCTTTCCACGTCTCGCACCTCCTGAGAGAGGGGATTATGCTTTTCTTATATAAACTTTGACAAAAGCATGCGGCTAAAAAAGCTGCATGCTGCAGTTAGATGAGAAGAACCAAACTCTAATTGTAAAGCTTGAGAGGAGCCAAACTATAATGTAATTATGAAATAACAAGTTGCTTTATTTGTCATACTGTGTGAATAAATTTGCATTTTCATTAGGGGTGATGGATTAGGTGCTGATATATCATTTGCTGCTAAATGGGATAATTTAATGATTGTTATCAGTTATTATGATTGCTATAGGAATTATGGCCATTAATTACAACCAATCATTTAGCACGTTACTTCAGCTTGCCCATACACACTCAACAGTGCCATTATACTGTAGAAGAATGATTTTATGCTACCTAAAGTACATTAAGAGAACCTTTAAAATGGCAGCTTGTAAGATAATCACATTTGTGAATGGGATTTGAGTAAGAATGTCCCTTAAACGTAATATGATAAAAAAAGGGAAAAAGCTTAAATTAATTTAAGTTCTTCATACATGACTCACGTGTCATTTACAAATATAGTTCTATTATTACACATTACCTTGAAGAGTTTGGGGAAATGCATTCTAGTATTTAACGAATTGTGACTATGTTTTAAGTACTGGAGATTTTAATATCAAAGTCGATGTGCCCTGAGATGCTATGAGACTGCTGAATTTGGTAAATGACTGAACTCTTGCTCTTTATTACCCTCAACAGATGGCAGTTGAGGTCACTAGTATTACAATGTGTATTTATACTGTTGCACTCCAACAAACACAAGGCTATTTCAGGTAAACCAATAGCTCCATAAAGAGATAGATTCATCATCTTAAAACTAAAATACGACTGTGGCACTGGAGAAGGAACAAGCCAGCTGCTCATCTTGCTATGTATAAAATTCTTAACTAGAAAAACCATATTAACATTCAGAAGAAGAACGCAATGTTGCTTTTGCTGCCACATACAGACTGATGAATCCCACTCCCTACATCTCATCTAAATTTCTAGCAGCTGCCAAATGTAAAGAGTGGGCTTTTTTGTGAAAAAATTAATGGAAGGGGGAACATGTACACTTTTAGATTTACAAGTCTGTCACTACTCAGCCATACTAACAGTAATTCATCCTGTTTTGAAGTGATCAGTTTGGGAAAATTCTTAGATGTAATCACATTCTACATGTTCCCTTTATCTGCCACCCACTCATTTCTTCAAGCAGGTCTTAAACTCATTACATGTGTACATTCTGAGTATTGTTAATCACTGCAACAGGGAATTCTTCATTGTACATTTAAACAACAAACATCATAACCTGTAGAGTCCCCAAAGGACCTTCAGTTCTTTGACATTTGGTTTTCAATCTCTATATTCTTCCACTCAGTGTGCAAAAAATACCATGGTCTCCGGGGGAGCTGGGTGAGGGGGGGAGGCAAAGTTATAAAGCTTGTTCCTTTCACATGGGTGATGCTATTTATAGGTCTGTACAATATTTACATGAAATGCCCCAATGGATCAGGTTCATTTCATTTGAAAAGATTTCCCAAGTATATACACATATATGGGCTACGCACACTTCAATCCGCCTGATAATAAATAATCAATGGACCACCAAAGTAACATTTGACTCTTTAATTAAATCAACTTAAAATTATGCTTCTCAACTCAAAAACGTACATTGTTTCACATGGGCTGTAGCCTGTAGGGCTGCACACAGAGCCAAACACACGCGATAGAAGCAGCCAGCAGCACCAACCATGAACAATATGGCATTATTGTTAATAAATAATACAGCTATAGCACAACAAAACCCTCTCACTGCCTGGAGAGACACAACACCACATACTACATGACACAGCATGTAAACATGTATCGTAACTAAACAAGCTCGTGTGAATGGGGGTGTTGCTTGGGGCTCATTTTTTCATCAGTAATAAAATGTAGATATAATTTATTTTACTTATTTTACACCTGTGAGAAAACCCAGGCACATAACGGCGTTCATTTGGTCATCACATCAATATTTTAGAGCTACCTCAAAATTTCACACATCATGTTTCCAGGGGAGCTCCCCCTGACCAATACCCCCCCCACCCAAACCCCCCACCCCGCAGTTTGCACCCTGCTTCCACTTCTGGGAAAAATAAAGAAACTCAACTGGTTATCACCCAGATGCAGATTAAACCCAACTCTATATGTCTTTAGTACCAAATGCTTACAAATCTATTAGTTCACTGCTTGAAAGCACAGACGACATCAACAGCTGGTCACAATTTCGGCAGTTAAATTAAGTAAAGACTGAGATTCTCATCACTGCAAGGAAGAAAAGAAGGTAGAAAATCCATGCTGATCTAGGTGTTATACGCTCAGAGGCCAAACAATGTGTCATGAATTTAGGGGTCAGTTTAGATAATGAGTTCAGTTTCAAGCAACACATTCATGCCACATGCAAAACGGCCTACTTTCACCTCTACAGTACTTCAAAGGCTCGAAGATTCAGGACCTTCTCTCTCCTGCAAGGCTCCTCTGTGCCTTTGTCACCAATTTACCCTAGAGCTCCATTAGATACAGAAGGCCGCAGCTTGGGTCCTGAACCTCAGTTAAAGAGGGATTTTATAAGACCTGTACTCCAAATACTTTGATGCTTACCTTGGTCTTTCAGAATTTGTTTGAAGATTCTTGTATAGTTTGTGTAATGTTTACATGGGCTTGCTCCTTTTTATCTAACAGGACTGATGGTTAGACATGCATCAACTAGGTTACAGAGGTCATGACAGAGCTATAAGTTAGTATCCCTCTAAACATGACTGAAAGTGGGAAATTAGCATGCAGCCACTATAGGTTAGAGCTGTGGAATTCCTTTCCTGAGGAGCTTAGAGCTGTTCTATTGCTAAGCACATTTTCTATTGCTTTCACACATGCATTAAACCTGTAACATTTTTATACATTACCTGGAGGAGTTCTGATCCCAAGTAAACTGACCCCAATGTCACGCATCAGCACTGTGGAATTCTTCTCTGTATTTAACCCATTCACCAAGTGATGCAGGGGTAAGCCAGGAACAGAGCACATGAGGAGCAGTGTGTGAGGTTACCTTGCTCAAATCTACCTCAGGGGTGCCACTAACATTCCTGGGATTCAAACCTACAACCAATCACAGGGGTAACTCAAGACCACCATCTGTCCTAGTCAACAAAAATGTCTAAATCATTAGGACTGGACATTTAAAGGAATTTCCCCAACTTCTGCATGCTCTACCCAGACACCATAACCTTATCCACTTTGAAAATTGAAAAAAGGCATTAAACATAAATGTATAAGCCAGAAGTCTTCTAAGGTCTGCCCTAAGACAATGGTTTTCTTTTCTCTAAATATTTAATCTTTGTTTTTCTTCCAAGATCTAATTATTGCGACTCATTCTTCTTTTCATTTATTTATTTGCTTCCTCTGTAATGCATTTAAGACTGAGCTTTGGATTTCATTTTTAATTAGTGACTCTGTCTTCTGTCTGGATCTTCAGGTTACTAAAAGGCTCGTTAATCATATCTCTGACTGTACCATTGCATCTTTTTGCTGACTATAGTCATCCTCTTTTAACTTACATTGTTGCAGGCATACCAGCCATTTTTAAAAATAAATTGTTTGCTTTGCTGTTGTTTTTACCTCATCAATATAAGACCATTTCAATTTGGTTTTCTGGCATTTGTGCGAGAGGTGAGGCTCGATTTGGTTCAAACTCCATTTGTTTGTTTTCATTTGCTGTTTTCATTTTTGAAAGCCCTAAGGTCATCAGTATTTTTTCCTGCCCTGCTTGCTTTTATTGTCCAGCATCAACATCCACACAACTAGACCATAACCTGGACAGTCCTGATCTTTGTTTACAGAAACTCAATTACATTTGAATCTTTCCATGCTTCTTTATCTTTATTTTGCCAAGTGTCAAACAGTAATGTTTTTTCCCCTCAAATTATGGATACTTTGATTTTAACTGATGCTATTAGACAAAAGCTGTCCTTAATCTTCACCACATGTAAATCTGTGGCCTTTTCCACTGCCATTGTCACACACGGGTCATGTGACCTGCTATAAGAATCAGAGATGAGTGTGTCACTTGGTATAAAAGGGCCAGGTAAACAGCAGTTGGTTGCTCAGTCATTGAATCTTCACCTTCAAACCAGTCAGCATTTCGTCTTGGAACTGTGAGTACTCACTGCCATACCTTGTGTGTGCTAATGTTGATTCCGGTGGGAATCTTTATCTGTGTAGAGCACTCTTAGATCGAAGTGCATGAACCACCTACTCTCTCACACTACTCCGTGACCGGGTTTATCCTTCATGCTACACAGGTGATGCAGTAGAGTTCATTTGTCCCATGATAACCTTTGTTTTCCTCAAGCTGAGCCAATGTCCCATCATTCCAGTCTGTTCTTCTTATATGAATCGTCTCATAATAATCTTCAGATCATTATAAGATCTTCAGACTGATTAAAGATCTTAAATCTCCAAAATCAATTTCCAGCACTGCATTACTTGTTATATCTAGCATACAAATTGAGCAACTATATATATTAGCCCTGATGTGCAACCCACCAGGTGTTTTTTTCTGTCAAGACTGTGAAGGTGTTAGTCATCTGTTATATATCAATATAATAATATCTATTCCTTACCGATGCATCACTCATTTTAACATGTAGTAACACCTACTTCTTGTGTCTATATTCAGGAGAAAATCTATGCAGTTTTATGCTTAAATGAACGAGCATTAGATTTACTACACAGTGAACTGCCTTTCACAAACCATTTGGATATAAACAAAGTTCGAGGCAGTCTTGCTAGCTCTGATGCTCCAGATGAACTCCCCTGGGGCTGCTGCCCAGTTCAGTGGGATTAACTGACACCATTAAGGCCATAATCAGGACACAGTGATTAAACACCTGGCATTAGGAGAGACGATCCTGGTTAAGAGACCCATGAGACCAACTAGTGCACTTAACTCTTAAAATATGAATCTAAAGAGGGATGGAAATGAGGCAGAGTGCCATCCACTGAGTCATAGTGCCATCCACTGATTGCTTTATTCAGTCAGCATAATGTCCATGGATGAGCAGCTAAGACTAACAAAGAAAAAGAAGTATGCCAAAGTCCAAACGGATATAGAGTACTGACCTTCAGATCATCCAACTTCATAAGCCAAGATATAACTGACAACTCACAGGCAAATCTCTTTAAGAGCTCGCTGTCATAGTCTATGGTAAATTTGTCTTTTTACTGATACTTTCTACATATCCGACTTGGACAATCAGTGGAGCATGGCAGTGAATGAAGGTGTGGAGCAACAGGAGTCTTTTCGATCACCTTTATGGCAGCCTTAGATTCCCTGCCGAGCACTTCCTGCAGAATCAATAACTCGGGCTGTCTGTCAGGAGCATGATGGACTGCTGCTCAAAACACAGGGCCGCTCACCACACACACAGGCTCTCTGCTGAGCTTAAGGCTATTTTTTATCACTCCATTTGTCCCTACAATATGTGTAAGGATACCTCAGTGACATGAATAATTTATGCCTTCCCAGCAAGTAACATTGACTGTGAGGGAGAAAAGCATGGTGCTGGACTTAATTTTCTATCTTGTGTAGTCATCAAGGCTGTGACTTCTACTTCCCCTTTTTTTGCAGGCTTTGCAGAGCTACAGGGAGGGGCTTTTTGAAGAGATTAACCTGACAGGCCACAATTAAATCATCTTGAAGTCTAAATGCTCTAAGATGGTCAGTAATTTAACATATTCTTTGTAGGAAGACAATGGGAAGACTGTAAATGCCATGGAACATACCGTCATCACCCTTCGTTTTCCAACAACATACCGTGCACTCACAAAACGTGTATAAGACCCTGAGGACTCCAGAGGATGGTCAATATTAAGAGTTCTGCTTGGCAAATAAAAAAGGCAGTGTTTAAAGAAAGTCTGTCCCAAAAATGCCCCTGACATTACACAGTATACTTGTTCTAGCTTACGCAAGCTATTCAGGCTGAACATAAAGTAAAGATGTAGCGGTATTTGATTTTACTGGTATTCTGAGATCTTAAAAGTGCACTATAACAGTATCAGGGACACTTTGCAGTATCTTCTCTGAAGTTTAGTAAAACAAGTTATAGATTCAAACAGCTGCGTTCTCACACAGAATATTTTGGGAGAATTCAGACAAAACCTTTTTAAAAGGTTGCTGTGTATTGTATACAATCTTTGAAGGCAGGTCATCATATCTGATTGACAAAAAAACAGTAATTTAAGAGAATGTGACAGACAGAGCTGAGCAACAAAGCCAAAACTTGTTCTCCATGTTAGATGAGTGACTACTGTGTGTGTGTGTGTGTGTGTGTGTGTGTGTGTGTGTGTGTGTGTGTGTGTTTTAAGAAACATTGCAAGTTTTTGCAGTAAAATATGTGGTTTAAAAATGCAAAGATTATTGCTCAGACTAGATGAACACTCCAGTAGATGACCATGATTATGCATAGACAACAATTAAAGGAAGAGAGAGTTTGAAAAGGCGTCATCTGAACTTGTCACACTAATCACAGAGCCAAGAAACAAATCACAACAAATGCAGTCATGGAAAGGCGGAAGTAAAAGCAGACATTCTTCCCTCCAAGAAGTCAATAGGAATAATGTATTGTACGGAAAACATTACTTTCATAATAAACAGTTTGGCAGTGAACTATGAACATTTATTTACTGAAGTAAACTGATCAAACATACATTAAAACCATCTGCCTAATATTATGTAGGTCCCTCGCATGCAGCCAAGCTCTCACACATCAAGGCATGAACACAAGATCTCTGCAGGTGTGCGGGATCTGGCACAAAGATGTAAGCAGGTCTCCATGGGTTGGGCTAGTTTGTCTTTCACATTCAACAGATGCTGGATGAGATCAATATTGCTGGAATTTAGAGGGCAATAGAATACTTTGAACTCTTTTTCATATTTCTCAAACCATTCCAGAACAGTTTTTGTAATGTGGCAATGTGTAGTAACCTAAAAGGGGGACCTAAAATTAGGGAGTATTGCTTCCTGAAAGAAGTGCAATGCTTGGGCTGGAACCATGTTTAGGCAGGTGATACATGAATACGCAAAATCCACGTGTCTGTCTGGATCCAAAGTTTCCCAGCAAAACATTACCCACCACCTCCACTGTCTTGAAGGCAGGATTTGACCTGATGACTTTGTCCAAAGGCTAGGATCCTACCCACTAGGCCACCACCACTCCTTGTGATGCACTCTGTGTTCTGTGTGCACCTATCATAGCCAGCGATTTTCACAAGCGTTATTTAGCTCTTATGCTGTATGAGGCCAGATGTTGTCCTTCCTTGCATAAGTTTTGGTGCTGAAAACTGCACAACAGGAACAAGCCACAAGACCCAGTGAACTAGCTTTCTCCCTTTGCCCTTTGTCAAAGTCACACAATTCCCATGGCTTGACCATTTTTCCTGCTTCCAACACATCATCTTCAAGAATTGACGGTTCACTTGCTGCCTATTATATATCACTGCTTGACTGCTGCCACTGTAATTGGATGGATGTTATTCACATCATCTGTCAGCGGTTTTATTGCTGTAGCTGATCAGTTTGTGTCTGTGTGTGTTTTTATATATACACACATCTGTAAAGACAGTTTGACATCGAGCAGTGATTGCATGGTCTAGAGCAGAGGTCCTCAACCATTTCGTACTGATAGAGAATAAAAAAGATTTTTTACTGATAATCAGAGTCTGAAAGCTATTTGGAGAATATTGTTCCTGAGAATATACATGAAACTGATCCTTGGCACAAAAAAGGTTGGGTACCGCTAGTCCAGAGCAATTTTACTGGTAAGTTTGAAGAGGTATGAGATTAGTGTGCACATTGCATATAGATAAATTACATTACATTACATTACATTAAAGTACATTACATTAGCTGCAAATTTAGCATTATATGCCTAGCAAAACAATGAAATATGTTTGTGTGTACATAGACTTAAAATGCATTTACATACACACATCTATATACTATTTTTTTCATGCCTGTAATTGTATTATTGCCCTCCTGACCACTCACTTTCTGCTAGATGCACTTTATTTCCCTGTTTTGTGGGCTATGGTTATACATGATCTACATCTGCATGTATAAAATGTGCTCAGGTAACTGGGCTCCAAGGTAATGATTCCTTCCAACATGCGCATTTCATTATCCATGACTTTCTAATGTCTTATTTTTTGCTTTTCTTAGCATACAGTTGTTTTTCTAAGAAAGAAAGGTAACTATAAAGAATGTGCATGCATAATGCCGTCAGCATTGTTTCAGCTCTCACCTATTTCTAAGCCACAGAATTCAAAAATTCCCAAGGAAATAAATACGGAAGCACTTTACTTATCACCGTTTTGACAGAGAAAGAACTTCCAGATTGTTTTATGTATGTGCTCAATGTTCCTCAGGGAATACAGTAATTCTGAAAATAAAAAAAAGAAAAGAAAAGAAAAAAATAATCTCAAAACATTGACTGCCACCAGGTGGCCAGAGTGGGTAAAATGGTCCTCTTCAAGTCATTGGCTATTCAACCCTCCTCTGAATGCAGTTCTGTTTTTCCATTACCTCCCAGCCCCGAGCACTGCAGACAAAAAACAAAGGACGGTCTAAACAGTTGTACAACACAAAGCCCCATTTCAACATTGAAAAACAAAGTGGAAGTTCTTTGAAGCTTTGTGAGTTGCATCTCTTTGACCACTGAATGAAGATGCCCTTGCATCTTTAGATGAATGTGAGCCTGTGCGCCACGAGGTAAAACGGTGTGCGCCAGGACAATAATGAATTTACTGTCATTACCTTGAATCATACTGGCAAAGTATGGTTACCCTTCACAGAAGTTAATCACTCTTTCAAGTCCTTGACAAAGTATTTTTGGCACTTTCAAGTGTACCTATAATATTTTCCTCACTGCTTCTTTTCTTTTACATTGTCACAGCAGAATAGCTGCTGGCAGCATTTCAAATTGAATCTCATTCCTTCTAAGCTCCCAAGTTCTGAGAGGAAGAAAAATTAGTAGAACTTCAGCGTGCCAATTCACAGCTCACTCCAATTATGAGTTTCAGACGAGGTAAGACACTAAACATGTTTTTGACAATAAAGTCCATCCTGCATAGTTTATACCCCGTTTTATACATCTGCAAATAAGATATAGGTAGATGGCAGAATGCTAACACAGCAGTACTCCAGAAGAAGCAGATGTCAGTCTGTCCCTGTATTGATTCCTACTACAATTATTCTGTTCCCATTTAAACATTCACGGTATACGGCAATGCTTGCATGAGCAAAACACACAGAAACTCGCCACTGTGAGAGCAGGCGTGTAATGCCAGCAGGACTCAACGGCTGTAGTTTAATTAAAGTCACCAAGCAATTAGCAGCCGCCACATCAGATTTCAGCACGCCTCTGTCATCTTCAATTCATTAACTGGGCTTGATGATTATAAACGCGTCAGTGATGCGGTGGACCATGTAAATATATCGCTTCAAGTATACATTGTCCAGTATGGGTTTTGGTCGTGTAAACAAGATAGTGGTGAGCACCTGTCAAGCTGTGAAGCCTGTCAGATTAATAGAGTGTACTCAATTAACTTATTGGCAATTGCAATCTCAGACTGCTATCTATCATAACACTGTGCTCCTCTGCTAAAGAAATAATTAGCTGGCTGAGTGGTAAGGGAAGGTCAATACATCACAAACCCACACACACACTAAATATACGTACTTATTTCGAAAAAACATGCCTGCTAAAGAAATCAAATTAAAAAAAAATAAAGGTAAAAAAAACGAACAAGACCTAAACAATTGTGGATTATACTACTTTAAGATGCACATATTGCTCGCACTGACGATGAAATGTGTTCACAGAGTCATGCAACATGCTTAGAAAAGCTAGTGAATGAAACATTTTAGGAAGAGTTGGTGTTTGGGATCCAAAAGTAATCATTATTTTTCAACATCTAGAATGAGTGCATGTGCCTTTTTAAATACTGTAATATTTTTCAAAGCTTCATTTTCTCGCTATTCAGTCATCTCTTCCTGACTGACATGGACCACCATGCAGTTGCACTCCACTAACATTTTACATCATGTACTGTGTGATTATGGGCAATTTCAAGTGCCGAATGACAGACAGGTATTTATACTTTTAATACATATCAAATGTGTAAAATTAGGTCTTTTGAGAGTAATGAGTATGTACAGGCCATTGGAAACAATGCATAATAATCATTCTTTCAAACGCCAGCCTCAAAAAAAGTTCAAAAATGGGTACTTTGTGAAACATAATGGAGTGGATACTGTACATTCAGATATGGTCATTAAATGTGTAGAGAATGTGGTCAGTCTTTTGAGTTGTGACCTCTATTCAAGTGATCAATGTTTGATGCCCCTTGGATATCTGAGACACCCCTAGGTCCATACGCTGATCATTAATTCATGCTGCAGAAATAGCTTTCAAGCAATGAGGAGAGGTCTGGGGCTAAAAGGAGTTTTAATAACACCAAGCAGTACATGAAGCCATCTTTTCTAATGTATTTTGTCGTCTGAATGGGGTGCTTTCTCATACAAACACCTTTCCAGATTACATTCATTCCCAATTTACCTTCACACATTCTTATTAGGTTTTCTTTATGCATTGTAATTATTAATTCTTAAAACTACGAACAATAATAACAACAATACATTTTATTTATAGAGCGCTTTTAACGACACACAAAGATGCTTTACCTGGAGATACAGTACAATAATAGATTTACATTGACATATAATCAGAAAGTTAAAACAACACATATTAAAAACTTTATTCACACTTGCTTCTTTCATTCTGTAGGTTACATACATTTTTAATTGCTTATTCTATGCAGGGCTGAGGTGTTTGTGAGGGATGAGCCCCCCACCCCCACCCCCAGTCTGAACAGGACACTGGTCTTGAAAATAATGGCACTGCCAACAACACCGGGGTCTTAAAATGGTGCAAACTGAAGAAGCTTTCAGATCTTAAATAAACTTCTGAAGTAGACCAAATTGAAATTGAGGATGTGCGAGGTAGCCACAGGCATCGTTTCTGTCCTAAATATGATTTCTCTGCGCACAGGAGAGGCAATGAGATGTGTCAGATTGTTTTTGGCAGAGTTCATGGTGCTTGTGTTTTACTGCATGTGCTCTGCATGCTCCAGTCCCCCTGCCTCTGCCTGTCTATAAGCCCAGAGGAGATAAATCAAAGCTTGATGAGAGTCGGCAGCCCTGCTGTCTGTTTCATTCTCTGTTCATCCAAACACAACCTACACCACGACAAACAAATTAGACCTATATGTAAAATATAACATTTCCAACATATTCCACTGAAGAGAAAATGTATATTCCTTTCCATTCAACATGAGATTCAGTTTTTTCAGTTAATATTTGACAATGAATTGGCATCAACTGCATAAAGAACGCTTTCATTATCAGGATAAATTGTCAATACATGCTTGTGATGAAACACACTTCATCACATGCCTGTAATTATAATTTTTATAATGACTACATAAAAAAGTAATTCATTTTTAAAATATTCGAAGGCTATTTTTCAGTTAAGGACTGGGATCAAGATAAGCCACATGAAGGACTGTCCTGTTTAAGATATTACAGCCTAAAATAAAAAAATAAAAAATAAAAGTCAGGGTTAGTTTTCAACCTAAACGATAAACATCATTCCTGCGGATCTTTCTAAAGCTATGTTTTGCATCCTGCAAACAGCTTTTTACTCGAACTTCTCTAGATAAGAATGTTAATATATTTTAATTTATGTTAATTTTCATACTTGTTTCATTTTATTCTCAGCACCACAGCTTCACTGACCAAACATGCTCAGCTTCTTCATGCCGATTCTTTCGAACTTTTATGGTGGACAAAAATATTTTCCCCCATATCACACGCCATTACAGTGTTATGGAATACAGTGTTATGGAATTCATGGTAGTCAGTATGTGTAATGTATGCTAGTACAATGCTTAAGGCCTCATTTTCCTCCATTCATTTAAGAGAATACGGTCTTGTATATATTTAATGAGCCAAAAGGAAATAAACTGAGACCTAATCTACTATACATTCATTTCAAGAACCAGAAGGAGTTGATGTTTCTCCGTTTCAAACAACATGTGCTGGTAGATACTTTAATGTGACTAACTGACCAGAAGAGGGAGCACTAATCTAGAAATACAAAAAGACAACGCAATACTACTGAAAGCACAATTCCACACATAATCCCTGCAACAACTTTTAAAAGTGTAATTACATTCAAAATTGAAGTATATAACTAACTTCAAGTCCAACAGGAACTTGCTCATGCGCTCTTTATTTCTGACCTAATTTTTTAACACTGATTGAGAATTAGGTTTGCTGGTCCTGTGGTAATTTTGATAAATCTCTAAAGTGAGACTTCTACTTCTGAAGTTACAAAATAATTTATTTACATGGTTTATTTATGTGATTAATGTCTAAAAACGCATCAAACCTATATTCTTTTTCCCTTTTCCTAGCCTTAGTTCCCATCACCACTAGTAAGCATTAAGCACACATTTTATGCCCATTTACAATAAAAAAATACATAGTTCATTAAGTCCTAAAGGCACATGAAGCCTATTTACAAATGATCCTATTTCATTCATTGGTCATGTAGAAATGAATGATGACTGTTTTTGGTACGCAGAACCACAAATACATCACAACAAATGTATAAAAAAAAGCAATATAAATAAAAAACAGTAATAAAAAGATCATAAAACAAGATTGAACAACAAAATAAAAGCACTGATCAAACAAAGAAATACTTTCTCGAGCTGTGTGATAATAAAAACGCATTCCATTTACATAGTCCCTTTCTCACTCTAAAGATTTCATTTCGATTACGACTGAGGAGAGATTAAAAAATATACATATGGGGGACTAAGAGGAAGAAAGTAGAAAGTGTGAGGATAAAAGGTTAGTCTGAAGATGAGGTTATAAAATGAGAGAAGGAAGAACAGCCACTAACATCCTGAGGCAAAGCATTTCAGAGACTTGCAGATACAGCATTAAATGATCTGCCACTCTGATACCAGTCTAGTCTAACAGCACAGTGGTACTGCTTGTCCTGAAAGTGTGAGATGATGTGTAGGTCGGATCAGATGGGGTGAGACAGAGTAGTGCTGTGGAAAACAGTATTTTTCCAATTAATCATTTAAATGTTATTTATAAAGTGCCATTTACAACCAATGTTGCCACAAAGCAGCTTTACAGAATCCAGGTCTGAGCCCCTCGTGAGTAAGCCAAGGGCAACAGAGGCGAGGAAAATCTCCCTAAAGCTGGAGGAGGAAACCTCAGGAGGAACTGGGACTCAAGAAGGGAACCCACCCTCTTCTAGCTGACCCTGAGCGAGTCTCTATTGGGAAAAATAACAATAAAAGGCCATAGTGTGCAGCTTAATCACCACTGGACTGATTGTGCATCTACCGCTAAGGGAGCTGGTACAGTTAAAGAGTCTGTAAACTTCGAACTCTTTGTTCGAAGAGTATTAAACTTATAGTGCTGTGAAACAGAAAGCCAGCGTAATTGATGGAAAGGTGAGATGTGTGCTCAGCAGTTAAGTACAGACTGCATGAGCTGTGACTGCAGCTGCAAAAATTTTAGTGATGGATTTGAGCTGAATCAGGAATGATGTAACTGCAGGAAGTGTGAGATTATCAAAATGTGAACAAGGGCTTCAGCATCTTTCACATAATTTCAGGTAATGTTGCGTAAATGATTAAAGGCCATGTTAGGAAGTAACTTAATAAGTAAAAAGCGGTGCATAATCCACTTTTTCAAATGTATTTACCAATGTAATTTTGCATGCTGTCCATTCATAATATAGCATATAGGCAAAAGTATTTTGACATGATCATTTAATTGATTTTGATGACACTGCATTTAAATACATGGAGTTGGTCGCGGAATTAGTCCCCACAGTGCAGCAATAACACCTTCCACTGTTCATGGAAGGCTTCCCACAGGATTTGGAGTTTCTGTGGGAATTTGTGTCCATTCATTCTATTGAGCATTTATAAGGTCAGACAAAATATGTCCCTATATATGGAATGTGTGGTGGTGTCCAAACTATCTTCGTAAGCTGAAGCCTTCCTCCCCTGGAGGTAAGTAACCCAAACCCAAAAAAAAAACAGGTGTGTCCCAATACTTTTGTCTATGTAGTGTGCATGAATTAAAAAAATACATGAGAGCCTTTATGCATTACATTCTCCAAGGTGACTTGCTGAAGCTAATGTCATCACTACATTTGCTGAACATCTTTAAAATGAGAAAGACCCCATTTTATTTGATTATTTTACACAAAGATTATTCAGAACATTTTTATGCTGCACGCAGCCTTGGAAATTCTCCACTGCTATGTACATTTTAGGGGAGCAAAAACATGTTCATTTTTACATTTGATTTCAACACATGTTCTGTTTTCTTGTACACATGTTTTTATATAGTATGCAAAAACTGCTAAAGTTTTAAAAAGTACCTTTCACTCTCCCGTTCACACCAGGCCACACAGAGACAGTCATTAAATAACAGGACCTGATCAGACACGCATAGGAATCCCAAACCTTTCCAGGTGATTTAATATCTATCCCACACTGGATTCGGGGTGAAAAACACTTGGACTTCATGATAAAGATTCTGTTGCACAAACTTATTGTACTTTTATTTAGCAGACCAACAAGCCAAAATAGGCTATTGTTTTTCAAATTCACTTTTGAAACAAAAACATCTCCAAACCCTGCTTAGCATTTAATGGGAATTTCTGGAAATGTTCATGAATTTTAATACCAAGTATTTCTGGGGAGGTTTTGTAAAGTGTGTAAATTCATCATGTGTGAGCACAAAACTGATCTCTACATTTAACCCATTCACCAAGTGAAGCAGCGGGCAGCCCAGGAACACAGCGCCTGGGGAGCAGTGTGTGGGGACGGTAACTTTTTCAAGCGTACCTCAGTGGTGCCACCAGAAGTCCTGGGATTCAAACTCATGCATTACTGACTGCAGGGGTAACTCCCTGATCATCAGATCACCAGCTAGGCCACTAGCTGTTATAACTTCACTAAAATAATATTATATTTTTTAATAATGATCACATCATGTAAAATTTTTAATAAAATTAAGCACATCCATTTAAAACATTCAAAATATGCTCGTTTTCTTTTGTACAGCCTCTCAGAATAAACGTTCTCTCATTGATCACAGAAACATAAAGTTAGCAAAAAGGCACTCCAAACTTCAACAATCTTTCAAGTGGTTTAACTAAGAATATGCTTTAAGACAGTACAAGACCTTTGCAAAAAGATATAAAAATTAGTTTGTGTATTTTAATTTGGCAACTTGTCTCATCGCTCGTTAGGAATGTCAATAAGGCTTGAGGAATAATCCAGTAAAGCCAATGTTAGTTCAGCTGCTAAAAGCAGGTCAAACAATCTATAGAGTTTAAGATGGGCAGGTAAGGTAGAAGAAACATGAACTATATGCACAAAATTACAGGGACACCTGTTTTTCAGGATTTGGGCTGGGCTCCTTACTTCCAGTAAAGGGCAGACTTTATGGACAATGCCTTTTATACTCCAGTATAACTGTGCCCCAGTGCACAAAACAAGCTCGATAAAAACATGGCTGACTGACTTTGATGTGAAAGAAACTGCCTGGCCCGCCTAGAACCCTGACCTCAACCCCATCCAACCTTTTGGGATGAACTGGAATGGAGGCCTTCTCATCCAACATCAGTGCCTGAACTAATAAATGCTCTACTGAATGAATGAGCACAAATTCCCATGGAAACTCCCCAAAACTTGTGGAAAAAAAGAAGAGTGGAACCTGACATAGCTGCAATGGGGACCAACCCCATATTAAAGTCAATGGAATTGAATCCAGTGTCATTAAATTTCCTGTTGGTCTAAGGTTCAGGCATTCTTATATTTATATACTGTAAATTAAAGCTCTGAACTTTTGACCCCTCTCACCAGACCACACACATTCTTCACTTACCTCCTATCACCCTCGCAAAAACAGGTGCGGCTATGACATCTGATTAATATAACATTAATCTTCTAAGCTCGTGCAGAGGATCGGGGGCTTGCAAAGGGAAGAAACGGCCATGTCCTACTCTGGAAATATTTAACAGGATCACCCCGCCCTCAAAATGGATTATTGACCATCAACATACTTTCTGTTTTAGTGAAAAACCACTGGCTAATAACCAATTCTCAAAGTTTAAAATCCAAAAATGAACTTCCAAATGTATTTACTACAAATGTATTGCGATGCCTGACCATTAGACCAATGGGACTAGAAAATATTTTTCCCACAACTGTGTCCACAAAGTTGGATGCGTTGAGTTGGCCAAAGTGCATGTGTTTGCTGAAGCTTTAAGATTACCCTTCACTGGAAGTAAAGGGACGACTGATTTCAATAATTATGAGGTGTGTCCCAATACTTTTGTCCATGTAGTGTTCCTCAGATTGGTCAGCATTGCTGTAACCAGATAATACATTTTGCGGCTTGCGGCTTCGAGTGACGTGTTTCTGGGGGTATTGCGTTTACACAGATTCACTTTTGCCAACAAGCAAACAGATTTAAATGTTCACCAACAGAATTTTAATGCTCTTTGAACAACTGTAGTATCTTGTCGTAAATATCACGCTCTATTAATGATCTTGAAGAAATTCAAAGAAATTACCCGGGGTTTTTCATTTGCCTCATGGGGGCACTACAGTCCCTACAAACAGCTTTAGGCTTCATGATAGCAAAAAACTTAGGGAGGATACCACTAGCTCTGTTTAGTTTATGGTATGGTCTCCTTAGTCCTACAAATCTCTGGTAAAGAAGTAAAGGCTAATTCAGGTTTGGAGAATGTTCCACAAATGAATGTTGGACTGTTTAAGAAAGTACAGTACTCATGTATCTCTTCATGAAAGATACAATCCCCAGTCCAAACACAGGTTCTCAGTGTACGAGCTAACAGTGTTACTGGTTGCCCGTTTTTGTTTTGCCCACTTGACCCAAATTCACAAATGAATATCCAGAGAAATCACTTTTTAATGGATGTCAGCTTTTAGTCCATTAAAATAAAATGGTCATTATCAACATCAATGTATTCTGTGGTTAATATGTGACCATGTTTGGACCTCCTTTTACTATTATCCCTTTGAACCCCTCTGTATAAGCCCAAGTGCCCATCAAAGCTGTATTCACCTCCTCTGGCCTCCCCAACCAACAAAACCACACACACACACACACACACACACACACACACACACACACACACACACACACACACACACACACACACAC
>JBBMFX010000002.1:7586339-7599614 GCA_037832545.1 Rhabdalestes septentrionalis | reverse complement strand
ATCGTATTCTCATACGCGACCTGGAGCATGCTATTTTGTGTAGTTGAGTGTTCGGGGTGGGTTTAAGGTGGTCTGTGTTGTGGAGAAGGAGCTGGAAAGAACATGGCGCCCAGGCCCCTCATTGATCCACAGACCCTTCAAATACCAACTAGGACAAAAAATAGATTTAGTATTTAGTAAAAAATGGCCATTAGAAAGCTAGTTGTTTTCGGCTTGTGTATATAAACACACAAAAGGAAACAAACAGCCCTGGTGACGCAGTCCGTGCATTTTAGTAAGGATCGGGTCCTCAAAATGGCGTTAACACGCAAACAACACGTTTCTGCGGAATTACCGCCACACACTGCGCCAAACCCGACCAACAGAAGCGCATTAGCGCTGTTTTTATGAATTATTTTTGTGTTCCACACATTTCGAACTGCTTACAGCTAATTTTACAGCGTTTTGAAGAGTAAACCTACCGTGCTAGCTTGTCTAAGGGCACAGCTAGCTTTAAGCTAATGCTAACAATAACAAGGACCAAGTTATGCAAGTGTTTAATATAAAGGTAATATAATTGTATTTATTCTTAAGGACGTCTTGTTACTAGCATGCTCAGTGCAACACGAAAGCACACAATATTAAACAGTAGAAACACAAAGACGATAAACAATAGTGTTTCAAGACAGCTAACATTAACATTGCTGCGTGTAAGAATTCAGCCTTCCACCAGATCAGTGCATACTTACCTGAAAGAGACTTCTTGTTAATAAAATAATAATGTGAGAATACATTGATATGTACACAAATGCTGGGTATAAGTGCTATAGACAAGTAAATTCGTTACGGGTGGTGGTGGTTAGGAGTCTTGCATTGCACTTAACAGAGCTTGTGTTATGACTGCACAGAGAAGAATAATATAAAATATAAAGCTAAATAAATATTTTTTAAAATCTTGTTTAAAAACTCAATATAAAATTCATTTTATAGATACAAATGTTGGGGATAATTAGTATAGGTAAGTTACTTGGTAAGAAAATGATTTACACACGGGGAGTATGTTTTTGCCCATAGTCAGTACAGCATAAAAGCTGTACATATGTAAGATTACAATGATGAGATTCACGTAAATAAAAATAATTTTACTCTGAGGGAATTTATCAGTATACTCCATTCCACAAGGTAGAATAAAAGATAAAATAAAAAGATTGACAAACAAAACGAGCATTACTGGAATAGTGTGAAACTTTCACTGTTGTTTGCAAAGATTTGGTGTACTGTACTGTGCCATCAGATCCATAGCGCAAAATGTTTTATGAATGTGACTTACTGTTAATACAATAAATCTAAATTAATACAATAAACTAGTCAGCAGATGATGATGGGTTTGAGTAAAATTCAGTAAGTCAATTTGCAGGCTGGACAGAATATGTGGCACAAATCTGATTTGGAAAATGTGATAAAAACCGAAGTTCATCTCGAGAATGGGAAGGATTTATACAATCTTAAAGCCAAATGTTGACTTTTTAAATCAGAACTGACGAGATTGTAGACTAGACTTAACCTTAAAAAGATCACATTAAGATCACCTAAACTTATATATATGTGTATGTACACTGGATATACAATCCTATAGCCACAGGTAGAAAGGGATTTCCTGTGGTATCCAGTTTTGTATTTTGAGTCTTTTGCTGTGTGCTCAAATGTTGTCAATTTAGAGAAGCTCCTTCGGCATTAACTCAGTGTTACCTTCCACATCTTGCATCAGTTATAACTCGCGCACACTATCGTTCAAACTCTTCCCAAGTTTAGCGTTTTTGTACCAGGTACTTTTGCAATAGGTCTCCTTTTTTTCAGCTTTGCAGCTTTTAGGCTTATGGTACCTTTGGATGGAGTTCAGACCTATCTGTAGATTTATATTAATGATTTATATTAATGTTAGATATGGAACAAACATTAATGTAAGCTACCTTCTTAATCTAAATAGGTAATGTGTTTTGGACTAACTCATCTTCTTTCTTCTGCGCACAGATATTGAGGCGCAGATCCTCGAAATCCAGGGGATGAAAGCAGCCCTGCTGGAGGAGGGAGACCAGGGTGTTGGCCTTGATTCCACAGGATACTACGACCAGGAAATATACGGAGGCAGCGACAGTCGTTTTGCAGGATATGTCACCTCCATTGCTGCCAATGAGCAGGAGGATGTAAGTTTATTGATGTTTTGATGTAATTTTATGTTGTCATTACAGGTGTATTATGTTTCTTTAATATTTGCTTGATCTGGGATTACAAAAGAACTCTCTTTGTTTTAGGATGATGAAGATGACTCTTCCACGAGTTTGCTTGGACAGAAGAAGCCTGGGTACCATGCTCCGGTGGCAATACTCAATGCCATTCCTCAGTCAGATGAACAGGTAACTTGATGCAATCAACTGAAATACTTCTGCTAATCTTGGTTTTGAAAATGATCAACCATGGTAAGATGTATTAAAATTGTCTCCTCTTTTGTAGTACGATCCTTTTGCCGAGCACAGACCACAGAAGATTTCAGACCGTGAAGATGAATACAAGAAACGCAGACAAAAGATGATCATCTCACCTGAGCGTCACGACCCATTTGCAGATGGTAAATGTCGCAGAGACATTCTCCTTCATAGTCCCATCCTTGTCCATGCTGATCGTAATGTTTAAACATTATTCTGGTCAACTGTTGTGGGGGTTAACCCTTCGAACACTACTCTACAACTTGCTCCCCAGACGTGGACTTTCCCATGTGTCTCTATCTTCATCATCTGGGCACTTTTGTTAGGGTTACAGTCATAAGTCTAACTGTTTTTAGATATAATATAAAGATAAGAGATGCTGTCTGTTGATGGGAACTGTTGGTTGGGTGGTGATGTAACTACAATGTCAATATACCCGACAAGACGTGGGTTGCAGGTAGGTGTGTGTGTGTTTCGAAGGGTTAATTGTTCACTGTGTGTTCTGAATTGTTTCTTCAATAAAGAAAGATAAGCCAGATAGTAGAATTATTCTCAACTTAAGTGTGCATCAAGTAGAGCATAGATGCAGTGTTTGCTCTCATGTGTCATGCATATAGGAAAGCTTACATGCTCTCCTGAAGACACTCTTTGGTATTACTACTGCTTGCATTGAAAGTAATGTTTTTTATGTGCAATTCAGACTGTTCTACCTGTTTTCCCAGACTGGATCAGTGCTAGTATGGTACATCCAGTCCTCAATCACACGTTCAAGTCCTCTCCCAGAGTGGATTCAAGTTTGGTATATTAGCAGAGTTGACATACACTAGCTCTAGGATAAATATACATTTTTTGCCCTTCCACATTATGAATGGATGAGGGGAATTGCCTGTAATGTTCTTTAAAAATCCATGTATTCTTCAGTTCCAAGAACTGGATATACATAAACAACTTGCACAGTTGTCATAGTGATAGAGGTAAATAAATGCACCAACTGTTATATGCAGAAGGCAACTTGTTTGTTTTCAAATCTGCATCAAAAAGATTTAGGTAAGATTTCCATTCAGTGGTGATGAGGCAGAATTAGCTTGCAGTTTGCATGTAGTTAATACCAGACAGGGACATCCTCTATGTCAGTGTTGTGTAAATATATTTCTATTTTATCTTAAAATAGAGATATATCTTAAAGAATCTGTGTACAAAGATTCCACGGGCCCATACTAACTGTCCTTAATTTCTCTCCTACAGCAGTACTGCTATGCCAGTCCTGTCTGCACTCTCTTAAGGGTGCAGCACCTCATCCTGTGTAGGTTATGGTGAACAAAGAGAAGCGAGTTTAACAGAGTTAGGAATATTTTGTTTGGGGGAGGGGGGCATCATGGTCTCAGCAACTCTTGTAATCCAAGTTCTAATACAGTAGGCATACAGATTTTCTGTCAACCTCATCCCTCCCCAGCCATGTTATTATTTATATTGCTCAGTTCATACTTAAGTTTTTTGATTTGGTTTCCTTTTTTTAATTCAAGTTCCAGGTATCCAAATTTTCCTTGTTAAAAATGCACAGAAGTGCTTCATCACATTTCATCAGTATTTTACTATTCCCACAAGGGTACAGTGTTGCAGCGTCTTTGTTTGCGACACATCAGTGTAGACTTTCTCATCATAAATATTATTCTGTAACCCTGAGTAGATCTATAGACCTGTAAGGCTTAAAAAAAAAAAAAACACTTGAGGATTTTTTGAGTGATGTGAGCATCACAGGTGGTATGCTGTTGTGTGTGAGTTCAAACCCTTTTCCAAAGTGTTACTAATGGTAAAGAGAAATTTTCTAGGCTTCTTTTCTGCCGGTTGAAGTCTGACTGCAGAAGGACCCTTGGCACTGAAAGTGTACGTATTCTGGAGAGCACAGCCCAGGACCCTGCAACAAATGATGGCTATATCCTCTCCTTATCTGTTAAAAGAATCAAAATCCTCTATGTATCTGCCTGTTCTTAATGTTTGAATGTTAGGAGTATCTAGTGTTAGGTTGTTTTTGTGATGCAGCCTGTTATTTGAGAGGACATATTAGTAAAACCTTTCTGTTAAGGCAAGATCTCTGGAGTAGAGTGAGGGCCAGTTGAATATACTGTTGTGTGTGAGTGACTGTGCTGGATGTAGCTCTTGCATGGCTAACCGCCTCGCATTTTGTTGGTGCTCTTTCGCACAGGGGGCAAAACGCCAGATCCCAAGATGCAGGTCAGGACATACATGGACGTGATGAAGGAACAGCAACTTGGCAAAGAAGAGGTATGCAATTATTGGCCAACATTTAGTGGGATGTGATATGATACAGGTGTTGTAACTAGTTCTTTTTTCACAAGTAGTTCCTGTGTCCTAAACTCCTTGTTGTGTTTCAAATTTAAAGAGAGAAATCAGGGTGCAGATGGCAGAAAAGGCAAAGTCATGGGACCTGAAAGCAGTTAATGGCTCTGCTGCGTCTCAAGCTGCCGCCACTAAGCGCAAGCGTCGTTGGGACCAGACTGCTGACCAAACCCCAAGTTCTACTCCAAAAAAGGTGTCCAGCTGGGATCAAGCAGATGCTTCTGGTGAAGTGAGTATAACTTTAGCTTGTTGTGACAACGGATTCTCCTTATTTAGCTCACCACAGTGCAAGTGTAATCTATTGGTATTGTAATTGTTTCCTCCAAACCCCTTAGCAATGAAAGTGGCATTCACTTTTTTGTTAGACACCAGGACACACACCTGGACACACACCATCCAATAGTCGATGGGATGAGACCCCTGGTCGTCCTAAAGGGAGTGAGACACCTGGAGCTACTCCGAGCTCACGCATGTGGGACCCCACCCCCAGCCACACGCCTGGTGGAGCCGCCACACCTGGCCGAGGGGACACCCCTGGGCATGCCACACCTGGGCATGGAGGGGCCACTTCCAGTGTTCGCAAGAATCGGTGGGACGAGACACCAAAGACAGAGAGAGGTCTGTGCTTTTTTTCTCTTCTGTTATGTTTTACCTGCTTGAAATGAACTGTAGGTAGATGTGGTTGATGTACTACTGTAACCAGAAATAATAACGATTTAGAATTCCTCATGCCAATGTCTCATAGGTGATCTTGGCTTGTTTTGGCATAAAGTACCACATCATCTTGCAAAAGACATGCCTGACGATAGAAAAAAAAATTTAATATTAGAAATTTCACTATAATTATTTATGGTTAATGTTTTTTTTTTTTTTATGATCTTTGTGGTTTTCATAGAGAATGAAATAACTGATCACAACCTGCTGGTGATGATTAAAGCAACTTGAGCGTAACTGTAAATATTAAGATGTGAGTTTCTGCTGTTCTAAAATCGGAGTTGCCCTCTAATATTTTAGAGACACCGGGCCATGGCAGCGGCTGGGCTGAGACACCTCGCACAGACAGGGGAGATGAGTCAGTAGGGGAGACGCCAACCCCTGGAGCAAGCAAAAGAAAGTCTCGATGGGATGAGACTCCTGCAAGTCAGATGGGTTCCTCAACTCCTCTGCTCACTCCTGGAAAGACTCCTATTGGCACACCTGCTATGAATATGGCCACACCTACTCCAGGTACGTCTCCCCAAACAATTTTTATGATTTTAATGACAAACTTAACTGACTGCTATTATAATGATGACATGAATTTTTCAGGTCATCTGATGAGTATGACACCTGAGCAGCTTCAGGCCTGGCGTTGGGAGAGGGAGATAGATGAGCGAAACCGTCCTCTGACGGACGAGGAGCTTGATGCTATGTTCCCTGAAGGATACAAGGTGCATTGCAGGTTTTTTAAATTGTTCCACAGATTTGAGTAAGTTACCTTTGTGAGCAAGGTAATCACTAATGATTTTTTTTGTCACTAGGTGTTGCCCCCACCAGCTGGCTACGTACCAATCCGCACCCCAGCTCGTAAGTTAACCGCCACACCAACTCCAATGACTGGAATGACTGGCTTCCACATGCAGGCTGAAGACAGGTCTGTGAAACAGATGAACGACCAGCCATCTGGCAACCTGCCTTTCCTCAAACCAGATGACATCCAGTACTTCGACAAACTTCTGGTGAGTGCTTCTCAATTGTTTTCTTTCTATATGTTTGTAGTCCACACATTTTTGACCTGTGTGAGGTATAGTGTGGACTGCACAGCTCATCATGACTAAATACCTTTTACACAGCCATGACCAATAATAGTATTTGGTAGCTATCTAAAATAGAATGTGAATAAGTTTGAGTCTAGGCTGAGGACTCTTATGTCAGTCCAGTTTGTCTTGATGGGGAGGCAAATCTCCATTCATCTGTATGCGGCACGGTAGCTCTAGTTATCCTGTTTATTTTAAAAAGACCAGAAAAGCCCAACATTGTCTAAAGATTAAATTCTAATTCATTGCCAATGGTTACTTATATTGCTCACCCATTTTTTTGTCCTATTCAGGTGGAAGTGGATGAATCCACTCTGAGCCCGGAGGAGCAGAAGGAGCGCAAGATAATGAAGCTGCTCCTAAAGATAAAAAATGGCACCCCTCCTATGAGGAAGGTAAGACGGTACATGTTCTTAATTGGATTCATCTGCCTATGAACTCCTGATTGTGAACATCTCTTAACTATTTCATCTGTAATTTCAGGCTGCCCTCAGGCAAATCACAGACAAAGCCAGGGAATTTGGTGCTGGACCCCTCTTCAATCAGATCCTGCCCCTGCTAATGTCTCCAACCCTGGAAGACCAAGAGCGCCATCTGTTGGTGAAGGTTATCGACCGCATTTTGTACAAACTGGATGACTTGGTTCGGCCCTATGTCCACAAGGTGAGTAAAGCCTGCTACTGGCTGCATATTACTTAATACGTGAATTAATAAAATCTGTTTTTGCTAAACTGTGTTTATTCCTGTAGATCCTTGTGGTGATTGAGCCCTTGCTGATTGATGAGGATTACTATGCTAGAGTGGAAGGCAGAGAGATCATCTCTAACTTGGCAAAGGTGGGCTGTTGCAGAGTGTGATGCAATTAGAAATCAAGTGTGTCTCTATTTCCAAGTGCTGACATATTAACAATATTATTTGCTTTAACAGGCTGCAGGGCTGGCCACTATGATTTCCACAATGAGGCCTGATATTGACAACATGGATGAGTATGTGCGAAACACAACAGCTCGTGCCTTTGCTGTTGTTGCGTCTGCCTTGGGTATTCCATCCCTCCTGCCTTTCCTCAAGGCTGTGTGCAAGAGCAAGAAGTCATGGCAGGCTCGACACACAGGCATTAAGATTGTGCAGCAAATTGCCATCCTCATGGGCTGTGCCATCCTGCCCCATCTTCGCAGCTTGGTGGAGATTATTGAACACGGTTAGTATGGACTTTATTACTACTGGGCTTTTAACTTTTGTGATATGACAAGATTTTCATAATACCCAAACTTCTCTTTCCAGGTCTTGTGGATGAGCAGCAGAAGGTGCGAACCATCAGTGCTTTGGCTATTGCTGCTCTTGCTGAGGCTGCCACGCCCTACGGTATCGAGTCCTTTGACTCCGTGCTCAAGCCCCTTTGGAAGGGTATCCGACAACACAGAGGCAAAGTGAGCATGACTTGATTTTCGTGGTAGAGAATGGGATTCAGTAATGTGGATTTTGCTTATATTGTCTGTGTCCATATTTAGAACTCTTAGACTGACTATGTGAACAAATTAATAAATATATATATTCTTTGGTGTTCAGGGTCTGGCCGCCTTTTTAAAAGCTATTGGATACTTGATTCCCCTCATGGACGCTGAGTATGCCAACTACTACACAAGGGAAGTGATGCTTATCCTTATCAGAGAGTTCCAGTCTCCAGATGAGGAAATGAAAAAGATTGTGTTGAAGGTAATGTCAGAAGTAACATGCTGCTAATGTATGTTTCCAACCCTGGAAATTCCTGCAGAATTTCATGAGAAGTGACAATGTGTGTCCCAACTAAGATTTGATATAGATTAGCTGTTTTAACTTCAGAATCAAGCCCAACTCCCCAGTGAATTAAGATCCAAACTGAAGTGGTCATCATGCTAGGTCCCAATCTATTTATTTTCGTATTAGTGCTTGGATATTGCAGAATAGGTCTGAATTTGAATTCTTCTGCTTTTTTCACTATCCTATTACTACTGTGTCCGTTTTCCCCTTTAGGTGGTGAAACAGTGCTGTGGCACGGATGGTGTGGAAGCCAACTACATCAAAACTGAAATCCTTCCCCCTTTCTTTAAGCACTTTTGGCAGCATCGCATGGCCCTGGACAGACGCAATTACAGACAGGTATAGTGATTGTTTTATAATGAATGCTTTTCACAGTTATGGTATGATTCTTGATAGTTTCTGTGTGCTCACATGAATATTTGCTCTCAATTAGTTGGTGGACACTACAGTAGAGCTGGCTAACAAAGTTGGGGCAGCAGAAATCATTTCACGCATTGTGGACGACCTGAAGGATGAAGCTGAACAGTACAGAAAGATGGTTATGGAGACGATTGAGAAAATCATGGGAAACCTTGGTGCAGCAGACATCGACCACAAACTGGAAGAGCAGCTTATTGACGGCATCTTGTATGCCTTCCAGGAACAGACCACTGAGGTGAGAGAGTGGTGGAAATATAACGAGTGAAACACACCCACCCCCTCTGCCTTTTTTTTTTTTTTGGTGCTTATGATCTCGTTTTGACTTGCTAATGTTGCTTTATCTCACCAGGACTCTGTGATGCTGAATGGCTTTGGCACGGTGGTGAATGCTTTGGGGAAGCGAGTTAAACCTTACCTGCCTCAGATCTGCGGTACTGTTCTGTGGCGTCTCAATAATAAGTCTGCCAAAGTACGTCAGCAAGCAGCTGACCTCATCTCTCGCACGGCTGTCGTCATGAAGACCTGTCAAGAGGTGAGGAAGGAATAGTTACACTTAAAAAAGTTATGCAGAATGTTGTGTGGTGTTGTTGTTGTTTTTTTTTCCCTATCCCATGTCATCTGCTTACACGTTGCTCTTTTTCTTGTTAACAGGAAAAACTAATGGGCCATTTGGGAGTAGTACTGTATGAGTATTTAGGAGAAGAATACCCTGAAGTGCTTGGAAGCATCCTTGGAGCCCTAAAAGCTATTGTTAATGTCATTGGTATGTATTTGTTCTGTGGTGTGATAGATAAAGTTGTTTTTTTTAGGGAAATTAAGTTATACTGGCCTGGCTTTGGTTTTAGGAACACTTTTTTAAATCATTTGGTTATACCTTTTCTTTCAGGTATGCATAAAATGACACCACCAATTAAAGATTTGCTTCCTCGATTGACGCCAATTCTGAAGAACAGACATGAAAAGGTGCAAGAAAACTGTATAGATCTTGTGGGCAGAATTGCTGACAGGTCAGTGTTATACCTAATATCCATTTTACTGTTGCTTGCAGTTATTCTTTATGAAGCTTGCATTTATAAGTGAATTTTTTTCGTATATATTGTTTTGCAGGGGTGCAGAGTACGTGTCTGCCAGGGAGTGGATGCGAATCTGTTTTGAGCTGTTGGAGTTGTTAAAAGCACATAAGAAGGCAATCCGGCGAGCCACCGTCAACACTTTTGGCTATATTGCTAAGGCTATTGGGTAAATGGGACTTAAATTTGTTTGCCTTTTTATTCTTTGCATGTTTATTCATGGTTTTAAAACTATTATTTTTTTCTCTCTCAATTTGACCAGGCCTCATGATGTGCTTGCCACGCTACTCAACAACTTGAAAGTGCAAGAGCGCCAGAATCGTGTGTGTACGACTGTGGCCATAGCCATTGTGGCAGAGACGTGTTCACCGTTCACTGTACTCCCGGCGCTGATGAATGAATACCGTGTGCCAGAGCTCAACGTTCAGAATGGTGTGCTCAAGTCTCTCTCCTTCTTGTTTGAATATATTGGTGAAATGGGAAAGGACTACATCTATGCTGTCACACCACTACTGGAGGATGCTCTGATGGACAGGTAATCCTGGCAGCAAGTTATTAGATTTAAAAAAAAAATGATTTTTACCTGCTCTAATGCCCTTACTAAATTTAATTATACTAACCATTGAATTAAATGCGTTCTGTGAAAGAATGGAGAGTCACGGTCTAAGACAGATGTTCAGACAGGGTCACTGTGGGTTCAGGTTTTCGTAATCTGGTCTTGGTTTGAAGTTACACAGGTGTGGCTTGGTTGGAACGAAAACCTGCAACCACAGCGGCCCTTCCTGGTCTAAGCTATACAGGGTTGTAGCTAGACATCAATGGTTTATGTATGTAAATAGTATGTAATTAATATAACTTTCAGTTTGTACTTTCTTTGATTTGGCCTGATTTGTCTTCTTTCAGAGATCTTGTGCATAGGCAGACAGCCAGTGCGGTAGTGCAACACATGTCCCTGGGAGTGTATGGATTTGGCTGTGAGGACTCCCTAAACCACTTACTTAACTACGTTTGGCCTAATGTGTTTGAGACGTCGCCACATGTTATTCAAGCTGTTATGGGTGCCCTTGAAGGTCTTCGTGTGGCTATCGGACCGTGCCGCATGCTGCAGTACTGCTTGCAGGTAAGTTCGTTTAGAATTGTGAAGCACAGAACTTTGTGGCATTTATATATATTTATTTTCATTATTAAAATTGGCCTTGAATCATGTAGCTGCAAATTTTCTTCAAATTAATGTTGCCTATTCTGTCTCCCGCCTTTAGGGTTTGTTCCATCCAGCACGAAAAGTGCGTGATGTATACTGGAAGATTTATAATTCCATCTATATTGGCTCCCAGGACGCGCTGATTGCACATTATCCCCTTATCTACAACGATGAGAAGAACCCCTATGTCCGCTATGAGCTGGAGTACTTCCTGTGAATACATCCACACCTTTCCATGTACACTCTCTTCCTGTATCTTTGTGTCCCAACATCCATGGTTTATAGGGCTTGGCCAGTTATTTTTAGTTTCGGTTTTGCAGCTACATCTACGACACATGTTGCGGTCAGAATCATTTTTAAATTAGAAGTAAAAGTGGAAAAACTGCAAAACGTGAATCTTGTAAGTACTTGGATATAATTCATTTTTTAAAAAGGCAGAACTGATGTGGATGAAATGTAGTGGCAGATTTGCTAGGTAATGTGAGTTTATTTAGCAGGAAAGTCTGGGCAAAGTTGTGATTTCTGTGCTGATCTGTCATCTGCTTCTTTGATCATCTGTTGCTCTCCTGTTCTTATTGGATGTTGCTTACTTTGGCTGAATAAAACATTTGTGTATTAAAAGGCAAATAGTTTGCATTAGAATTTCAATCTGCGCTGTGTGTGTGTGCCAGCTCAGAACATGAGCTGTGAAAGACTCTGATGCTGTTCATTGGCTCCAGTCTGCTCTGTGGCTTAGGCCTTGCCAGCTCTCTCACTTTCAAAGGGCTGGACCATAGATACTCACAGGGCTACCATAGCTACTCCTGCATGTGTGAGAGAAACGGACGGACCCCTGATGTCCCGCAGTTACAAGGCCCTGAGCATCCTAAGGGAAATGCAGAGTTCAGCATGACTGGAGAAAACAGCTGCTGAGTATACAGTCTGACTGAAAATATTAAGTATGTTGTAAAGGCATAATTTGGTAACTTGGTCTTTAACAAAAACACATTTTTAGCATCTTTGAAACTAAATGTACCTAATGCATGACTAAGTTCTGATGGTGCCTATTTTTCTTCTCTGCAAAGTAAAAATCGGTGAAGATAGTAATTAGCAGACAGTTTTCAGTTGTGTGAGTGAGCTTTTTCTGTACAGAACCCTTTAAAAGAAAAGAATGTGCTCAAATGAATGTAGTGGTCTCACAAAATGTCTTCATCCAGCCCTGATATGGCACTTTCTGATATACACCATATGAACAAAAGTATTGGGACACACCATTACTGACTTGACATGGCCCCTTCCAAAGATTGGTGATCTTAATTGTTTGGCATAGCAAGACATTTTGCCCAACGCCATGTTTCCAACGTTGTGGATAGTTTGGGGAAGTTTGGTGGTAGGGTGAGTTCAGCATGGAAGAACTTGACTGGCCAGAACATGATCTAAACCTCAACGCCGTCCAACACCTTTGGGAGGAACTGGAATGGAGATTGTGAGCCAGACCACCTCGTCTAACGTCAGTGTCACCTCATCAATGCTTTACAGTGTAATGAATGGGTACAAATTCCCACAAAAACTTCCCAAATTTTGTGGCCAGCCTTCCAAGAAATTTGGAAGCTGTTCAAGCTGCAAAGGGGGACCAACTACGTGTTTGAATGCAATGCAATTCAGGCATCCCAATAATTTAGTTCATTCAGTGTAAAGCTTATTTTTGAGGACAGTATTTCTCAGTTATCCTTACATTTAACCTCCAGGTCTATTGAGCTTTATGTGTACTCTAATACTACATGTGCAGGAAACATCTTTCCTTCAAATAAGCTTAAACTGAGGTGATTATTTTATTGGAACCCCCAAAAGAAGCAAGAATATAACTTACCTGCTGAGTTAATAATATTATGTGAAAAAAAGCTTTGAAAAAAGTCGCCATACATAAGGTATCAATCCAACACCTTAAAGACACCTGACGCTTACCCCAACATGGACTTAAATGGCTCTGCTTTCAAATACATAGACTTTCATATGGATTAGTGATGCGTCGTTCGCAAACGAGCCGGCTTTAAGAGACGATTCTTTGTAGCGAACGAGAAGAGCCGACTCCCCACTTTTTTTAATTTCGCTGTTCCGCTCTCACTCTCAGTGGCTCAGGGGCTGCCGTGGGGTGTGGTGAGGCGCCAGTGGGCCGGAGCTGATCTGAGTAC
>JBBMFX010000002.1:7562279-7584824 GCA_037832545.1 Rhabdalestes septentrionalis | reverse complement strand
CAACACAAGTAGAACACTATTTATTTCTCCTCGCTGCTGATTGGCTGCTGTGCTTTTACACAGCTGCAGGTCAGAATTGACCTGTGGAGAGTCTCCAATGTTCTTGTGTTTTTCATGTTCTTCTTTATAAAGCTGTGTATTTTTATTACAGTGAATTAAATTAGGGAATTAGGGTAATATATTAAGGGTAATGTACAAAATGAAAATAAAGTATACACCATAAAAATGGGTATCTTTAGGCTTTTTTTTTTTGCCATTTTCACTATATGTGGGTGCTGTTGGAATGTATGTTGCCAGTCTGTCTGGCAACAAACAAACAAATCTCATTTAGTTATCCAGTTATCCAGAGGCTCAATTAAGCCAGTCTATTCCTCAGTTAAGCCTGTCTTCTTCCTTTTCTCACGTCCTGACACTAAAGTTTTAGTTCCTAGTCGGCACTCATGCGCTTCCCCTGCTCTGTTACTTTTTAATTGATTGTGCTGACGTTTGTATGTGTGTGTTGGTGTGTAGGTGCCTTGAGTTCCTTCTGAAGAGTGGAGTCACTACCTCACTGAAGGACAAGCAGGGTTATAGTGCTGTTCACTATGCTGCTGCCTACGGCCACAGACACTGCCTGGAGCTGGTGAGACTGACCAACTCACACACAAATCATTCTTTAATTGCTTGTTGTGGGATTTTAGCTTCTTTTCCTTAGGTCCCATTAAACAGCCCCCCCTGCTAGTGACTGCTTTAAGAAGTAGTCTTTTTTTTAAGAGCTACTTTCCTTTAGCCTTTGTGAAATGCACAGAAGTAGAAAGGCGTTGCATTCACCGAGTATTGATTAACGGAGGGATTTTTCTTTTCAAAGCTCTTGGAAAGAGAAGAAAATCATCCAGATGAGATGGAGAGTTCCAGCACCAGGAGTCCTCTGCATCTAGCTGTGAGTCCCGTCAACACATCACGCATATTTTCAGCAATATATTTTTAAATGGTAGGCTGCATTTTACTGGGGTTCCGTGGGTCATCACAGTCTCGATCTATGACGTTTCGAATTTACAATTCTCACTCCCATAATAACTACATGTGGTTGCGTGCAGCAGAAGAAAATGCAGTAACGCAGCCAGGCGCCCCCCAGTACGCTTACATCCGCCATTTTCGACTTTTAAAATTGGAAATGTAAACAAAGTTTTTGCCATTGTTTCTGTTACTACAGGTTATAAATTAGAGTATATTTAAGTCATTTTCCTTTTTCTGTGTTTTTATGCTCTACATTATGATTTGAAGGCTGTGTAATGATCAGTAAATGACTCAGGCTAGGGTGGGTTTCGACTAACCCTGAACTTTAGGTTACATCACGTCGTAGGAACGGATCTGTGTTGTAACTCCAGGACCCCTGTAGCTGTACT
This sequence comes from Rhabdalestes septentrionalis, assembly GCA_037832545.1. Lineage (NCBI taxonomy): Eukaryota > Metazoa > Chordata > Actinopteri > Characiformes > Alestidae > Rhabdalestes > Rhabdalestes septentrionalis. The sequence continues at coordinate 7,583,439 of JBBMFX010000002.1, read as the reverse complement.
AGAGACAGTGTAGAGAGAGGAAGGAGCCTGGTGTAAAGTTAGTGCTGTGTGTTGCAGGCGTATCATGGCCATGTGCAGGCCCTGGAGGTGCTGTTACAGGGCCACTGTGAGGTGGACCAGGGGGACGAGCTGGGCCGCACTGCTCTGGCCTTGGCCGCACTGAGGGGCCACACTGACTGCGCCCTGACCCTTCTGAACCATGGGGCGTCACCACGCAGCGGAGACACCGCCTGCGGACGCACACCCATCCACCTTGCAGGTACGTGAGTGTGTGTGTGGTGCAGCTTGTCTGTGATGTGGTAAAGACTGCATTTCATAGAGAGGATGTTCAACACCAAATACTCTCTCTCTCTCTCTCTCTCTCTCTCTCGCTCGCTCTCTCAGTGATGAATGGTCATACGTCGTGTGTGCGCCTCCTGCTGGAAGATTCTGACAGTGCAGATCTGGTGGATGCAGCTGATTCTCAGGGACAGTGAGTGACTTTGCATTAGCTACAGGTTTAATATGCTTTATTTCATTCACATGCTGCAAACCGTGTGTTAAATCACACAAACCAGAAAATCAAATATTTTGTATTTTTATTTAATTGGGATATTCACGTATGTTTGTTGATAACAAAATAGTAAAACGTACTAATGTTGTAACATTATTATTATTATTATTATTATTATTATTATTATTATTATTATTATTATTATTATTATTATTGTCCTGTGCAAGCATGGAATTGAGGAGTCATTGGTGTGTCTATTATGAGGACCCCCTTGATGCTGGCAGTGGTGGGGGGTCATGTGGATGCTGTATCTCTGCTGCTGGAGCGAGAAGCCAGTGTGGACACAGCTGACCATCAGGGACTGACTGCACTTCACTTGGGGGTGAGTGCATAAAGTGTACAGCTTTTGTGTGTGCCTCCCTCTCCCTCCAACAGCCCCAACACACAGATTCCTCACACCGTGGGATGGAAGAGGGCCCACTGTGAGGATGACTCTTATGTTTACAAAGACTGTTTACAGCGATTCTATTTTTATGGAGCTGTTAAGCTGGATTCATGGTGCTTCTGTTTAGGTGTTAAATTGTCTTTGTATTCTCTCTCTCTCTCTTTCTCTCCCTGGATATACTGATTTAAGGAAAGCTGGCTCTGAAATGTTTCATCCCTTCAAGCTGTTTCACTGACTGCCTGAATATAGCTGATCCTTTGAACCCCCCCTCTTTCCCTCTCATTGTCTGTCTCTCTTTTTCTCAGCTGCTGTGTGGGCAGGAGGAGTGTGTGCAGTGTTTGCTGGAGCAGGAAGCCTCCGTGTTGCTCGGGGACTCCAGGGGCCGCACGGCTTTGCACCTGGCTGCAGCGAGGGGCCACGCATCCTGGCTGAGCGAACTGCTGAGCATAGCCTGCGGAGAGCCCCCCATGCCCCCACTGCGAGATAACCAGGGATACACACCCCTACACTGGGCCTGCTACAATGGTTAGTCTTCCAATAAATCCAATAAGTCTACCAAACTGCATCGTAGTAGGATTCACTCCAACTATGTAATGTTCATTAGTAGTGAGTTGCGATGCTTATTCTACAGCAGTTCACTTCAATAACAGTACAAGCAGAACATACTGGAATGAACATTATTGGGGAAAATAAGAATGAATCCAATCAAGACCTGTATCTGATCATGTCCTTATTTTGCATTTCTTCTAGGTCTGGGAATTAAACGCGTTAATTAGATTAATTAATCACAGAAAAAAATAACGTGTTAATAATGCAATTAACGCTTTACGTCATCTTCCCATTCAAAGTTTCCAATAAACAGCAGGAGCAGCGAGTCCCTGATCACTGCTGCATGAGCAGCCAGAGAGTACAGTTTAGTTCACAGCGCGCGAGTAAGCGTGTGAGATTTGGAAGAAAAAAATGGCTAATAACATTTTGTCCCGTGATGTTTTGTGAATTTTTTTTGCCGATTCTGACCCTGAAGGGGAATATTTGCCTTTTGGAAAAGACACCCGCGTGTCTCCCGGTTCAACTGTGGAGCGCAGCTGCACGACCATGCCAGGCGAAAGTGAACTCAAAGCACAAACACACGTTTATTTCAACCTTTTGCTCATCGAGAAAGTGTGTGGAAGCTGTGAACGTGCTTGTAGTGTCTGTAGGAGAGCTGTTGGTCGAGCTAGAGGCAGCAGGAGAGGGAGAATTTGGGCTGGAATTAGCCACATTAGCTTTCTCCATCCAGACCTCCAGAGGGGCGGAGTCTCAGCGCTGTGGGCGGAGTGTGTGTAGAGCTGGGAGACGTAGTTTATCAAAACTTACAACTATCATATACTGTAAACTACTAAATAGGTTTGGTTCAGTCAGTGATAAAAATGTCGACCGTTGTAGCCTAAGTTATAGGCTTGTATTCAATAATAAATGGTAAAAAAAAAAACTGCTTCTTGTTACGTCTGTATGTATTTGCGATTAAATGCCATTAATTAGATTAATTAATTGCCACACCACACAAAAATTTTAATCACTTGACTTCATGTCTGGTGATACTGAGGGATGAAAAAAGTTTGCGTATTATTGCGTGGAGTTATTGCAGAGTAGTAGAATGAGGATCTGTTGATACTCAGTGTTTTCTTATCGATGTCTGTATTGACAATAGAAAAGAAAGAGTTGATTGGTTGGAGCTACAGTGGGTTTTTTCATTTGTATCCATGTCAAAAATAATACCTAGCAATGTGTGATGGAGTAAGTCTCAATTACACAATTTAACCACAGTGTTTACTTATTTTAATGATTGGACAAAGTAACACATCTGCAGTTAAATCAGCTTTATTGTGATTTTTGAGCCATCAGGGGTGTGAATAACCTGCAGGTAGAAAACAAATCTAATGTTAATATATTGAACAGCTTGTTTTAATCGAAATGTTTTCAAACAATGGCAGTGTTAGCCCTAACCATTTTACATGTAGGATAATGTTCAATTGTATGGTTAAATTGAAAATGCACTTGCCTGTGATTGAGGAGGAAGGCTTCACATTTGTAAGCAACTGAGGAAACAGGAGCTTTTTCTGACTGACTTCATACCACTTCCTGTTTGGGCCTATATGTGTGGTCTGACTAAAGTCAGGTGAAGCTGTTGTTGGATGTTTGGTGATTGATTAGTGTTCAGAGCTTGTAGTTGATTATTGGAAGTCCTTTTTTGTGATAATTTTTTTTATTTAGTTTGTTTTGCTCGGCATAATGTTAAATACATCTTTTCTTGTAAATATTTTTTTCAATAATCAACACTTCTCTTCACTGGCACTTGGATTACCCACCTGTCTCGTTCTCTTGGTCTGAGAATATTGCAGTAAGAACAGGCACAAGCAGTTAAACAGCTGTCAGGCTTTTGCCTCTTTCATCAAATTTCAATTGCAGGAGGCTTTGCATCATATAACAGAAATTTCAAGGAAAGTCTCTAAGAATTGCTCACTTAGCCATACTAAGACTGATGCAGACCTTCAGAAGCCTCTTGAAACTGATCTTTTTAAGTGGGCCTGTGCGATCTCAGAGGGCAACAGCAGTGGGTCTGTTCAGAACTCAGCAAATAACTCAGTAATATAAAGATGCAAAAATGCAGTTGGAACTTTTCAGGAGCTGTGTGTGTGTGTGTGTGTGTGTGTTTTGTAGGTCATGAGGGCTGTGTGGAGGTGCTACTGGAACACAAAGTCTGTCGAAGTTTTGATGGAAACCCTTTCACCCCTCTGCACTGCGCTGTGTATGTCTCGTGACCTTTTGTTAAATAATATATCACTATGAAACACGACGAACTTAAAATGTGCTTAACTCTACCTTCATTTATCCCTGAAAATATGCCAAACATATTAATTTGAATTAAGTGGCCATTAATTTGTAAACCGATCCCTTAATTTGACCTTGAAAATGGATTTAACGTTCGAGTCTGAAAACCCCTTAATCCTAAACATAAGGCATTTTTTCAGGAGGTTAGGTTATTGGATTGGCATGTTTTAAAAAGGAAGATAAAAATTCAGTCGTTTTACCCCCTAATCAGCCTTATTCTGTGCAATATTTATTTACTTTTTAAAATTTTTCATGGCCTATCTTTCATGTTCCAGAGTAAATGACCACGAGTCCTGCGCCACTCTTCTGCTGGAAGCCATGGGCTCGGAGATCGTGACCTCCCAGGACACCAAGCACAGGTTTGTGGAGGATTATCTGACCAAGATATCTGTCTTTAAACCCTTCAGTCTCTTGCCATCCTTAAAATGTCTTGGAAAGTCTTAGCAAAGATTTTAAAAGAGCAAGTACATAATGAAATTTTCAGATGGGCTGTAAAGAAAAACATATTCAAATTTGAAAACTGTTGGAACAGTCTGCGATAAGGCCTAGACATATTGGGATTAAAAAGGAGGAATGCTGAACCACCTGCTTATTGCCTCTGACACTATACCGAACGAGTCCATGAGCTACAGATCAGGCAACATCGTGAAACGCAGATAGTAAAGGATCTTTTATTCATCTGGTGGTTAGATTTTAATTTTTCCTATTATTTAGTATTGCATCTGTCATTGGGTTTGAGTCTTGAGCTTTCTCTACTCCTTTTGTTGAACAAGATAAGATTTGTAAGGTATGTTTGTTGTCTTATATTACACTTACAGCACTTTACATTCTCTTTGTTACTGTGTGTTTGCTTATTAATGTAGTACAGAGCTAGAACAGAGAGAACTGAAATAGCACAGAGGGAAGTACTGGAATATTTCTGCATTAAATAAAAAAGGAAAGATATCCGTGCCGAACTAAATCGTATCACATCAGTAGTGAATATATAGTATTAAATGTTATTTAAGATACATAGATAGATACATTGTTTCCTGTTTCTTGTCTCATGTTGTATGGCGTTGTGACCCTTGATTTTAAAGATTTTGAAGCAGCTCCATGAACTATTCTAGTCTTATAACTATTACAAAGTTCAAAGTACTTACTGAAAAAAAGTCTTGAGATTATGACAAATATTAAGAAAGATAACTACACTGATGTAATGTGTTGTAGGATGCCTCTTCATGCAGCTGCGTTTGCTGGTCATGTAGACTGTGTCCAGCTGCTCCTGGCCCATGACTCCCCCGTCGATGCTGTGGACCAATCAGGGCGCAGTGCGCTCATGATGGCAGCAGAGAGAGGCGCAATCGGAGTTGTAGGTATGAAACAGCACCCGCTTCCATTCCACCTCCAATGTACTGACTGATAGGAACGCCTGTCAGGTAACGACTGTAACGTTTTGCACAGAGGCTCTTCTCACCAGCGCCAGTGCAGACCTGAGTTTGACAGACCAAAAAGGCAACACCGCTCTGCACCTCGCTTGCAGTACTGTGAGTATCCGACCAGGCTTCATTCAGTTTCCTGTTTTTACTCGAGCCTTGCACCACCTGTCACACGTCATACTTGAAATATGTAAATTGGTAATAGATAAATACCAAAATGATCAAATTCTTTTGAAGGGCTTGTTGTCTTAATGTAATACTTCCTGTCATGTGTTTTCTTTTTCTTTTACAGGGCAAGGAAGACTGTGCTTTTTTCATTTTAGAGAAGCTTCCAGATACCACCCTAGTCAGTGCTACCAATGCTGCTCTCCAGACGTAAGTGTGTTTACCAGTAGTAGATGTTAATTGAATGTTGTATGAAAAACTTCGGGCAACCCTTGACGAATATAGAAGTTGAAGCTGCTTTTGCATGGAACTGAAACATTACTTATCCTCTGTACTTCCATGTGTATACACAGTAGACCCATGCAACACTGATCCCATAATAACCATTCTGGAGCTCATTTGCATGGATGTGAAGGGTTTGACCAGCATTCGATCAGTTTGATAGATGTTGTCATGATTCCATTTCTTAATGACATTGTAGAAAATGTTTCAGTTCCTCAATCAGCCACCTCAGTGAGCGAAGTGTGCTTGAGTGTAAGCACAAAACACATTGAGGTTATATCACAACTTTTATTGCTCTGGAATCATGTTTGATTAAGGATTAATAAGTCCAGAGACCTTGCAGAAAAGTAGCCCTGGAATAATGGAAAGGGTACTCACAGTCTGCATTTCATTTCTTTTGGGAATGAATTCATTTCAGCAAATAGTAACCATGCATTCAAATGATTTAAAATGTAACATGTTTAAGTTTGCTCTGTCCAGTTGTTCATTTAGTATGAACTCATTTTTGCTTAGAAAAAAGGGCATGGAATTTGTCCAGGGGTGCCCATATTTACACATACAACTGTATCCACCCAGCAAAGATATGTGAATCATTTCTGCATTAAAGAGTGAAAAGATGCCAACTGCAGTGTTTCTGTCCCGCCTCAGTCCCCTCCACCTGGCGGCCCGCAGTGGTCTCAAGAAGATAGTGCAGGAGCTCCTGTCCCGCGGTGCCAGTGTGCAGGTCCTGGATGAGAATGGTGTGTGTATAGAGCCGTAGCTGCATGCGGCCTGCTTCTCCATAGAGACCATATGAAATGGTTTCTCAGCTTGTGTTTGCCAAAACAAAACAAAAAAAAAAGAAAGAAAAGTTTCTTTTCTTTTTTTTGGAGGCTCGGTGCCCCAATTTGCAAAGCTTATTTTTTTGTGTACATGTGTCCCCTTTTGCACCCCGATCCCGTCTTGTTCGTCTTGCTGGCTGTGTAATAATGGAATGCTTGCTCTCTTCCACCCTCCCACCTGTCCACCTCCCTGCCATTGTTTTTTTTTTTTTTTTGTCTGGCATTCTCTCTCGCTCTGCCTGTCTCTCCCTGTCTCTCACCCCAGGTCTCACTCCCGCTCTGGCTTGTGCTCCTAGTAGAGAAGTGGCTGACTGCCTGGCTCTCATATTGGCTACCATGATGCCTTTGTGCTCCCCTTGCAGCTCTGGAGCGCCCTCCCCAGGGGCCCTGCTGAGGTCTCTGCCCCGCCTAGCCAAAGGCCCTCCGGGGCCCCGGGGCCCTTCCAGCGAGGGCACCACCACAGAAAACGACTCTGACTCGGAGACCTTTTGACCTCTGCTCTGTCTGGAGTCCTTCCTCTTTAAGTTCTCGAAGCACTTAACCTCACAGAAACTGTACAAAAACGACCTCTGGGTTCATGCACAGAGGAGCTCTTTAAGAGATTACGATAAAAGTCTTGTTTATGCTTCTCGTAACGCCATGAGATGAAGCTTCGTAAGTTTTGCCATATTGGAACTGACTGGGACTGTCGTTCCTGTCCACTTGGTGGCGATCTGCTGCATTCTATCGCCTTTGGAGCTCCCACTCAGAAACGTGCGATGGATCGATCGCTTAAATAGGAATTTCCATGCGGAATGCGGCAGGTCGGATGTTTTTATCATCCTGGGGCCGATGTTGTGTGCGTCTGTTTTTCTGTATTTAGGGGGTTGGCGTTACTATCTTCTTAGCACAAAGGTCCCAAAGGACTTAGGAAAGACAATTCCTTTGCCATAACTATTCAACTGTAGCGGCTGTTTTTACTACACTGCCACCTGCAGCTTTGGAATAGTATGACGCATTGCTACTCTGAGTGTGGAAAGCTGTGGAAGCTGAAGAAAACACTTTGGCCTTTCAGTGGAGCTCTCTGGTGCGAAAAGCATAAATCAGCCTTAACAAGAAACTTGGTACACTTTCTCTGTGTGACACCCAAGTTTTTTAAAGCCATTTTATATTTCCTTTTACTTAACCTGAACCATCAGTGGTGTAGATAATTTTTTTTTTTGACAGGTGCAGTTGCCAAATATTGACTCAACATAACCACACTTAGGGTACTTTGTATATAGTGTGGGTTCCAGTGTCTTAGCCTGTGGACCGTTTGTAAGCACAAACCTCATAGAAGCACAATGTCAAGTCTCACTTGTTTCTAAACAGTAAATCCTCACTTCTGTCGTCACTATAGCTTCAATCAGGGACCAAATCATGTCTAACCAGAGACAGGGAAAATGCATGTTACTGCCGTACGCTCCGAGGTTAAATATATAATGAGTTACTAAAGTATCTATTGAAGCACATTTAAAAAATCCAATGTAATGTGACAGAAAAACAATGCAGATATTCTACACTGTAAGTCCAAAAGTATCCAGACACCAATTAGTGAATTCAGCTACTTGCACGCATTGCTGACAAAGGTGACCTTTCATTTTTAAACCTTAACTTTTAGAAGAAAAATGGATAAGAAGGTGCCTACACACTTTTGGAAAAAAATGTTTCTTTCAAACAATATACCACTAGTACTTAAAACTGCATTGGATTGTATTTGAGGGGTAAAGGCCTAGCAGGTCCACATTGTCTATTACATTAAAGGATGCAAGAAAAAGGTTCAGAAAGTCTATAGTTTAGTGTAATGTTCTTGGATTGCGTTACCTAGGGTGTAGCCAAGGGTGGGAATAATAATTGATTCTTATATATATTTTGAGAGAAATGCTGCATTAATGCACAAAATATTATTTGACACGTTTAGCTTAAATATTTAATCAATTTAAGAATGCCCACAGACTTAAAAATGTATAATGATGTATTTAAACCTATGGATAAAAGTGTTACCACTCAAATTGAATAAAGCTACATAAAGTTCTGTAGAAATTCAAAATAAAAGTGCATAAAGAAGCCTTTGAAAATTGTATAGAGGCACCCTAAGGTAAAAAGCAACAATAGGGAGTTTAAAGATCCCCCGTTTTAGTATTACTATGTTCTTTTTTGTAATCTGTTACATTGACAGTATTAAGATAATTCAGTCTGACAGTTTTAGCATAGCAGGGACGCACTTTTGTCAGAAGGGTGTTAATACATTAATATTTATCACAATATGGTACTAATTATTTTCTGCACTTGCATGTATGTTGGAGAGGGGCTGGTCAGAAAGACAGTGAATGAGCCTCCCCTTCACCTGTCTTGGTAGAAAATGCACTATATGGAAAAAATGATTGGGGCACCTCCTTTTCAGGGAATGGGTTAGGCCCCTTACATTCAGTGAAGTGTAATCTTACTGCTACAGCATACCGAAACCTTTTGGATGCCATGCTTCTAACTATGTGGACACAGTTTGGAGAAGAACATTTTCTATTCCAGCATGACTGTCCCAGGGCACAAAGCGAGCTCCATAAAGACATGGCTGGATGAGTTTGGTGTGGTGTGGGACCACACAGAGCCCTGACCTCAACCCCATCCATCATCTTTGGGATGAACCGTCTCATGGCCTTCTCCTCCAACACCAGTGCCTGAGCCCATAAATGCTCTAAAGAATGAATGGGCACAAATTCCCACAGAAACTCCAGCATCTTGTGGAAAGTATTTCAAGAAGAGTGGAAGCTGTTAGAGCTGCAAAGTGGAACCCATCCATATTAAAGTCTATGTTTTTGAGTTCAATGTCCCCGTTGATCAGGTGTCCTGATACTTTTGTCCATATATTGTATTTCTCTCCTTGTGGTTTGCAGTGGCTGCAGTTTCTTCAGTTTAGTTGTGTAGGAACCAGCCCACCCTCCAAATACTGGAGAATCGCTGGCTTGTTCTGTGTCCAGGAATGATGACGGACGCGTCAGGCTGTATTCAGCCTTTCCCCAGCCATGTTATGCTCTTTTCACCTTGGACCTCATTCACCTAAACCAGTTACTAGGATGAAACAGAGCAGAAGGTACTTAATCTGTGGCCTTCAAAGAAGCAGCTGACAGAAAACAAAAAAAAATAGAAAAAGAAAAAAGCCAAATTTCAAGGTTGTCCCCTCATGTCCTGGTTGTCCTTTCTGTCCACAATGTGCCAGTCTCCCAAGCTTGTCCAGTGCCTTGTTCTGTCTTTTTAAACTTGTTCCATTTGTCTTTTTGTTTTTCTTTTTTTAAAGAATGGTAGGATGGTTGCTAAGAAAATGTGAAAAGAGGTTTTGAAGCCCTGTGGGTGGTGGATTCTGTCAGCTTGCTGTATTCCAGTGTGTTCACCGTGTGGATTTTGTGTGCCTGTGTGTGCAATACATCTGCAGATGTTAAAGCCATTCATAGCACGTACTGTATTCTGGCTCATGAGTGTTTATCAGGACAGGGTCATGAGTATCATCGAAAAGAAAGCACATGATTAACTAGAATATGTGCAGATGGTGAGGGGAAACAATGATTTAAACACTTTTGTTTTTGTCACTTAACATAACTCCAGTCCATATATCCAGTTTTAGACGTAAAGGACTAGCGAAGTCCTTTAGGTCTAAAACTGTATGTCTTCTGGAATCAACAAGCACCTTCACTGCAAATCCTGTTATTGTTTCTCAGCCGACTGGATTATATTTATCTCGATTACTGTTTCTTCCATGTGACATGTAATGCCATAGTACCACTATAGAGAAGCAGCCCCATATGATGAGCCCAGATTTATACTTTACTGTAGGCATGGTGTTTTCCGGATCATACACACGTCAACAATGTCTTCAAACATAAGCTTAATTGTTGCCAAAGATTTCTTGTGGCAGGTAGGAGCGGAGATTGTTGTGGTGCAGGTCGTTACTTAGTGTTCTTTCAGATTGTCGTGCAACTCTGTCGAGTGACAGCTGGCTTCTCTCTTAGCTTCCTTATCCACTAGAGATCTTGCATGACATACCTGTACAGGGATGATCAGTTCTGGTTCAGATAACATTTAAGTCATCTATACTTGAACCAGCAGATGAGGACTTTATTATTACAATTTTTACTTATACTTATGATGATTCACTTTGTTCATGAGTACAAGGTCAAAAGATGTAAATTGGTATGCTGGAAGTATTACAAAAAGAAAAAAAAAAGGTTCTAAATACTTGTTTCCCCTCACTGTCTATGAACTGAATAACTAATGAGGCGTAAGTTGCACAGAAGTGAAACTGTCAGTATTATGCCATACTAAAACTGATAAGCTTTGCCCGTTGTGACAATCTTATGGCGTGCCACATGTTCCTCATGCAGTATGAAATGCTGAAGGCTGTTTGTCAGCTAAACATACTTTTTTTTAAATAAGATGTATGATATAAAAAAAAAGTTGAACTGAATGTGTTGTCTGCTTTCTTCCTCACAACATATAAAAAAACCAGCAAATTTCCAAATAGAAATATGCAGGTAATGCATAAATATAGAAGAGTATTATAAAATACTAGCCTACAAATGTCTAGTAAAGTTGGGTATCATTTCACCAAAAAAATGTATAAAACCACCAATAAAATTTAGGTACACCACCAAAAATGCTTCAATGTTAAAACAAAAAAGCCTTATTTTGCTGGACTGACATCAGCTGCATGGCATGTTGTCACAATTTTATGAATCATACTACTAATAACAGTAACTGTAAAAAACTGACAAGTCTAAAACTTGGGTTCTGCATATTTGTTGCGTAACACTGACATTCAATTCGAGAATAAAAACCAAGACTGATTTAGTTTGCTTTGTTGCAAGATTTAAATTAGACTATGATATTATTAGCGCAATGACAGACTCATAAGATGATTTCTAACACACAAATAGGGGTGGGCCAGCCATAAATGATAACCACACTGAAACTGATAAAACAGTGTTAATAATCTTTAATTACATAATCTGTACATTTCTGGAAAAAAACAACTTTTACATCGTCCATTGCTCTGATTATTAATATATATATATATAAATACGTAAACACCATTATAGGGCTCTAGCATGTTAATTTGTTTCAGTGCGATAATCCGTAGGGGTCTTTCTAAAAAACCCTGTGACCTTATGTCATGGCACTTCAAGTACATTGAAATGTGCACAGCGTGACAGGGGACGTCCCCTGCTGTGTTCGCGCGTGCATATGGATTCAAATCTCGCTACTGTGAACGGTGGAATGTACAATGCTATTCCTGCCCTGACTAACTCCAGGGTAAACCAAGTGTGCGTTCTTCTATCCAGCAGGATGTGAGCAGGACAAGCAGGACATGTCTTTATAAGCTTCTGTAGTCAGAGTGGAATCATTGGTTGGTGTCGTCATTAGCAGCCAGTCCTCAGCAGTTAACCCCCATTCCTGTCCAGTGGTCAGGGACCATGAGGAAGTACTTTTCCATGGCCTCGCAGAAGCGTGCACGGTACAGTTCTGGAGACACCACCGTGGGCATTCTCCCTGTGAAGAGCAAACACACTTCACATCAAGCCACATCAAGTTTCACTCTCTGCGTTTAACCCATTCACTAAGTGAAGCAGTAGGCAGCCAGAAACACAGCGTCCGGGGAACATCTTTTGCTCACTGGAACTTCACAGCTTTCTGACTGTAGGGGCAACCCCCTAACTATATATATATATATATAAACAAACACACACATTTATATGTATGTGATTTCATATGTGTAATTTTCTAGTTGTGACAAACACATAATCCTGACTAGTCAACCTCAAAGCCTGCTTTTAAAATACAATTTCATACCTAGTATGTCCAAAAGTATCCGGACACCCCATTTAATAAACTAATTCAGATAACTGAAAGCTTTAATCTCTATAGAAAAGCATTTCCAATAGACCGGGATCGATTCTTCCCAAGCTCAATGTGGAAAAGTGGAACTCCAGTGTCCTTTGGACCTTTGGAAGGAGTTGGAATGGAGTTTGTGATCAAGAACTAATGACCATCAGTGAGTTCCTGACCACATTAACGGTCTAGTGGCTGAAAGCAATTCAAGTTTCATAGCAATCAAGCATCTAGTCTAAAGCCTTCCCAAATTTATTACAAGTAAAAAGGGCCAAACTTAGAATTCATAAGAAACATAGAATGATCAGGTGTTTACAAAATATTGGCCATTTAGTGCGAAATGAGCCTATCTCAGCGATCATAACACAGAAGTGCAAGTATAAAACTACCTTGCCCTCCGAGAATCCCTGTGGATTTCACCACCATCTCCAGCTTTTTGTCCCATGTGAACGTCCGGATGTAATCTAAAAAGACAAAAGGCAGATTCACAATCACAATCTCTCTAGTCTAAATACGAGAACTCATCTCTGCACAGTCCAACTGCCTACCGATAATGCCCACAACTAGCTGATCAGTGGCGTCGTCACGGCCCACCAGCAATGAGTAGTCGATGATGAGGTGGCTGGAGAGGAAGTAGGCGTCGCTGTGGATGGCCGCACGCAGGATGGCCTTGCAGTGGGAGCGGATGTACAGTGGGTTGTCGTGCACCAGCTTTAGTAGGTTCTCATCCAGGAGCACCACTTCACAGCTCTCCTTACCCTGATCCGTCTTTACATTCCGGTTCCTCAGAGAGCCTTTCAGATCAAAAACCTGCACAATCACACAAGGGGGAAAAAAATGACATATACAATTGCATAGTTATAGTTTTTTGATTATGTAGATTAAGAAGAGTTACGATTTTATGTATATATTTGATTATGTAACAAGGTATGAAAATGCAAATCTGATAGTTACATTTCATTTGCTTTGATTAGAATCAAACACATTTTCTTGCAAGCGGTTTTTATGTTTACGTGATGTGCAGGTTATCACGAGGTGTTACAAACACAACAGAGACTGAAACACTAGGGCTGTAACGACACACCAAACCCACGATTCGGTTCGTTTCACAATTTTTGACTCACGATTCGGTTCGTACCACAATTCATTTGCGGTGGAGGAGAGGAAAAGTTCAGAGGCGCCATTTTCTTTGGAGACACCTTATTTTAAGCGATTATTGGTTTATAATTTTGTGGTAAATACCGCTTCCTTTCCATTCATACTGAGGACAAGGCTTCGGTGAACCACACGAGAAGTCGAGTTGGAGCAGTCGACTCGTCTCTCTTGGTTCACCGCTCTGCTCAAAACACAATAAAAACAATTACACAGAGACTCCAGCGCATTTTTATCACAACCCAACCAGCTTATAGACACTTAAGCCCAGTGTCATGACATGTTATCACAGCGAACCAATTCAGCAACCAAAGCGTCCGTCCGTGCTCCGTATGTTTGTACACTGGTGGGAGGGCTCTTTGACACCCTTAGACCCTCAGCTATTGGTTAAAGAAAAGAAATTAACGTGACAATCCTCCTATTATTGTGAAAAACGTATGTTTCTGGGCGGGAACTGTATACGGGAAAGCGTTGGAAGGGGTGTGTCTGTATTGCGATTCACCCTCCTCACACCGGCACACGGGTTCGTGATGGTTAGTGTCGCGATTTTGGTTTTGTATTGTATATTGTTACAGCCCTATGAAACACCCAATCAATCCTGATCTGGCCTGTCGAGATTTTCTGGGCAATTATGTGATACAGGCTAAACAGTTAGATTTATTTAATTTAAATGGAAATAACATCTTTAAAAAATAACCAATGGCCCTTTACTGGAGGTCAGTATACATAAGGCTCCATGACACCTACATTCACATTTCATGACAACATGAACCAGTTTTCATCAGGCTGCTTTATTCAATGTTGATGATTGAAATATTATGACAACTTTATAAAGTTTTTAAAAGCTTATAAAGGGTTAACATCCCTAATAGGTTTACATCCATATTAGTTGAAATATGCCATTTAGAAATGAATTTAACCGAAAGGTAAAAAAAAACTGTAATAAAAAAGGACTGTGTGCAATGTTCAGCAGTCTATTCTATTTTGCGTCATACACAAAGTGGCCTCTCTCTCTCTTTCACCAACACACACACATATTCACACACCTGTGCCATTTTGCGTCCATAGAAGAGATTCTCCATTACTAGTAGGTCTAGTTTCTTCTCTGTGTTGTTCTGCGAGTTCTTGTAGCCAATACGGTAGACACCCAGAATTTTAGCAAGAGCAGTGGGCCTCTGGGGAACAAGAGATGTAGAAGTGACCATAAAAATACTTTTTCCCTATTAGATCCCACAGCTGCTAGATATATACTTAGATATAACTGAAGAATACTAATCCATATCTAAGATATGTACATGCAATATGTTGCAATACATCAATTTTCTTGTTAGGCTTTCCGCAAGATCTTGGAGTGTTTCTGTGGGAAACTGTGCCCATTCATTCTGTAGAGCATGCATGAGGTCAGGTATACTGAAGCATTAAGTTTGTCTTTCACTGGAAGTAAGGGGCCACCTGAATTCAATAATTAACAGGTGTGTCCCAAAAGATTTGTTCATGAAGTGTATCTTGATGAAATAGCAAGGCAGCTAATGAGCAAGGCCAATTAAACTCTCTTGAGCTCCCGGCCATAGACAGCTGAAACTGTTCAGATATATATAAATAGACACACATTTACATATTTATATAAATAAATAAATTATATTTATAAAAATAAATACATGTTTTTTTTCTGTAACTTAACACGCTTCAGCTTCACACAAAAAAAGAAGCAAGAAATCCTGCATTTTCTTTCCTCCGCCAAACACTGTTGCTGGACTCCTACCTTCTGCTGGACTGCACCAGTGATGTAGGTGAAGTAGTTTGGGGCAAAGTCCAGGAATGACTGCACCTCTAGCCTGGGCATCTGCTTTAGAATAAAGCGGTCATCTGAGGAGAGAGAGAACCAGCACTTCGGTCACTAAATTATAATAAGACTACAGCTGTGATGCACTGAAACTGGTACAATAAGTTTAAAGGAATATTCTATTGTGTCCAGCAGATGTGATTATATGGAAAACTGACACTGCTGCACTCTTGATAAAATTCGATTCCTAACTAACTGTTTGGAAGTATATTTGATGGTTTTTTTTGGTCTGAAATGAGTTTACTTCTTCAGTCCTCAAACCTGTACATCTGCACTGACATCATGTTTTCATTCATTAAACATGGGTAATCCTTAAGGTTAATTTAAGATTATCTTCAAGAACTAATTGATTTTAACACCTGCCTGATCATAAGAAGACTTGATAACAAAATGAACACATTTTAATAATTTTGATATTACTGGTGTCTAATTACAGAAACAATAATGTGTTAAAAAAAAACATTAATGCTGATTAATTGCACTATGTGACTTTGAGCACCCATTCTGGCCACAGGTGCTCTGTAAAATGAAGACGTGAGCATGCATCACATGCATCACATGCATCAGAGAAAGTAGTGCTTAGTGGCAGCTGCTAAGCACTGATCGGTAAAGCGTTATGTCAATCATTATTTTACAGATGGTCACTTCACAAGGTAATCAACTTCCAGCTCAAGAACCACCCCCATCACTGAGGATTGTGGAGAGCAATTCACCTTCAGTGGCGTAGAAGACAGCTCCTGACTTGCCACCTCGCGCCTGCCAGTTGACGCAGTGGGAGAGTGAACGGACAAAGTCTTCCTCTGTGCTCTCCATCACCTCCTCTCGCATCTTATGGAACTCCTCTGCATAGTAGATGCGGCAGTAGAACTTAGCACTGGCATCTGAGAACTCTGTGTGTAAACAAAAACAAAAAACATGGCACACAGCTCAATCATTCACAAGGAATCCCATCAGTGCAAGGGAGGGAGATACAGAGGGAGAGAAAAAGGGGGGGGGGGGGAGGGTTTCTATGCAGATAATTAACAATAGAAGGTCTACAGAACAGACTGGCTGACTTTAGCTGTCAGAGCCAGTAGACATAGTCTGTCTGAGAGTCTCCGTTCCATAGCTGCAAGAACAACAATTTTCTTTATTGCTTGTCAAATGTAAAAAATGTTGGTCATTTGTTTTGTGTTGTGCAGTACCTTTGCGTTCTTCCTCATCCAATCAGATTTAGGTGGTTTTCATCTGCTCCCGCTTTTCATCCCTCTAAACCATAGTCTTTTCAACTTAAGCAATTATCGGGCGCTAGGTAAGGATTTATGTTCATACCAGGTGGGTTAGTTTGCATCCCACACATCAATGAGCCTTGGGGATTGCATCTCACCAGGTGTCTAAGCAGCACAACACAAGACCTGTCGCTTTAGAGCTGCTCTGACCCACTCATCTATTCATCATAGTCTGTCATTTTTATACTTGCCCGTTTGCCCTGTATCAAGGACTGATTATTTAAATTTAGTGGCATCAGTAAAGAGGTGGGCTATAGAATATTATTCACTTCCCCTGTCTGTTTTAATACTATGGTGGACCAGAGATCACAATAACGCAGCTTAAACAGCCAGTGTTGTTTTGAAAATAATATCACCGTCCTCTTATATCATTTTACCATCATTTCTTTTATAAATGCTTTATGCTCTAAACTGTATATATACAGGATGTAACTCGGGATGCATCTATTGCAAATTAGATGTAAATTAGGTTTGAGTGTGCAGGATCAACACCTGCATGTACTAAGGCCTATTAATCAATTGCACTCAAACCTCGCTTTGTCATCATACGACAGTCACCTATATGTCATTCAGGGCATCTATCCTAAATAGAGGAGATGGGAATGCATTCTCATTATGATGAATGTAGATCCTCATTATGATAAATGTATTTGATTTCTGGCTGAACTATTTATAACACTCACGCAGTTCTATGTGTGGGTTCCCAGTCTGCTTCTTCTGCTTGTCACCACTCTCAGCCTCCTCTGTCGGGAGGGAGAGACAGAGGCAGAGACAGTAAGAGAGAGAAAGAGAGAGATGTCAAAATGATGTCGAGACTCCAGGCTTCACATCCTTCATAATGACTTTCTGAACAGCTACGACAAATCCAGCTTACAGATACTCCTCAGTAATTTATGCAAGTTTTATGTACAAGACTGAACGACTCACTGAGGGGGTCGGAGTCTACGCTGCCACGGCCCAGCTGAGACGTGCTGCTCTCACTGACCTTGGCTGGACTATTCTTCACCCTGCTCTCACTGGAACTACACACAGGGGAGTACAGTCCAATGCACCATTAACACACACACACACACACACAGAGCAACGGTGCTCTCTAAGTGTGGAAAAAAGTGTGAAAACACTATACATATACAGTCATGTGCAGACCTGATGGTCAGGGGAGCGTCATCCCCAGAACCCTTAAGTGTGGTCTTGGAAAGTTCTTCAAGGGCAGTCTTATATTCCTTACAGCTGGAAGAGACATGCAGTCACTTAAACAATGCTGAAAGAAAGGTGTTGAGAAAAGGTCAGACTGTACGAGTTGAAAGGGGAGCATACCTGAGGGCAAAGGCGATAATTGAGCTGGGCTCCCTCTCACACACTGCAATGGGGACACGCTCATGCTCACACATCAGGTAGTGTTTGTCTGGGTCACTAATCAAATACAAGACCAAGATTAAACACACGATAAAGATCTTTTTATGGGTGATGAACATCTTATGATACTTACAAAGGTAAAGGAATGGGGTTGTAACTGTTCCCAGGTAACAAATTTGCCAGAATGGTTTTCATGGTGGTCTTCTCCTTCACCTGACTGTCATTAGAGCCCAGTAGGTGTCCATCAAACACATCTGGGAAAGGCAGGGGGCAAAGGGTGAGGATGCTACAGACAATTCTACTCTATAAATGTATTGTCCTGCCGAATAAAAACAAGGATGACTTACAAGGCAACAAAATGACCCTGACTTTGTGAACTGATTTTCACACTGAATCAGGGAAAGGGTTTAGTGTGAGAATCACAAATACACCCTCCAATGACGAGGCTTTGGCTTCGGGCGGGGTGGGTCAAAGTGACAAAGCAGCATTATGACCAAGTTATCATTAACTTAAGGCCCATTACACAGACTGTATCCATCAAATGCTCTATGGAATACCAGCCCACCTTCCACTTTCTCTTGGCAGTTTCTCTTTCTGTTTCAAACACAATCATACACACACTGGATTTGTAAAAATACATCAGCTACATCTCAACACTGCTCACTACGATGTGGCCTTTGGTGGCTTGTGCACAACCTCATTGTCTACATGAGTGTCTGTTGTGTTTGAATAAGGAAAACATTCTCTCCTCCTCTATGAAAGTCCATTGACTGATGCATATTTTTGTGGCTCCAGGGGCTTTGGTTATCAATGTCTGTGATTTTTTCCATGACAGGTTCATTCACTGCAGCCCTACAACAATACAGCTTTCTGTATAGTTGAGAACAAACTGATGTTTGGCATTGACAAATACTTTTAATAATAATTGTGTTATTGCATAATAACACAACTACAAGTCAATTGCTGTGATGTGAATTGAGACTTAGAACCTGTGTGCGTGCTTGTGTGTGTGTGAGTACCTTCAGGAATGCTGGCTGAGTCCTGCTCAGGGAAGGAGGGGCCCGATGAGAGGGCCTCTGAACTCTGCTCTGCTGGTGACGGAAGCTGCAGTAGTGATGATGATCCGGAGCCTGAGGGCAACGTGCCGAGGTGCCGGTCTTCTGGAGCTGTGAATTATTGCTGTCAACGAACTGTTCCAACTAATCAAAAAGTTCATAATAAGTTCATTTAACCATTAGCTAATAAACGCACCTTTTTCACCATTCTGTACCACAGGGGAGGGATTGCGAGGGGAAGACTCCAGAATACTCGTCTATCAGTAAACAATAAATAGAATGTTTAGCACAAAAATAATCACTTTCCTATCGAGTAGATGCTGAATAGCAGGTCACTGAATAAACTACATATCTGTACTCAATAACACAACTGTACTTGGTGTTTTGAGCTGCTAACCTTGCTGTCATCATTGGTGGTCTGTCTGTGTCTGCCTGGGCTGGGGGGAACGGACAAGCGCTTTCTCCCTTTCTCCAGCTGGAACAGATCCTGCAGTCTGACACACACACACACACACACACAAACACACACACACACACAGTCATGATGATGGCTACATCTTATGCAGTTTTAGTATTTACAGTTGCATGCAGAAGTCTGGTTTTCCCAATCAAATGATGTTTTTGTTGATTTTCGGAGTGAAATAACTACACCTCGTCCAGAGAACACCACCATTCTGCACATATTAATGCACAATAACAGTTCTTGTTGAATTAAAGCATACAGAACAAACTGAAGACTGTATTCATTTTCTCAATATGTTAAGCTCAGCAAATAAACAAAATGTGCCACATTTAGGTTGGTTCCCTGTACAGGACGTTCCATTACATTTTCCCCTTGGGACACTGGACCAGACTAGGGATGTTCATTCTTTTATATATTATTGATTAATCAAGATCTGCAATGGATTGTTGGCCTAGTCAAAGATGCCAATGTGGAAAGAAAAACTACACTGGGATCTTTATGGTCAATGGGTTGCATGTAATTTATAATGTTCATAAAAGTGACATAATACACTGTCAGTCATATGGATGCTAGGGACATGTTGGGGCAATATTACAGAAGTCACTTCTTTTTCTATATCAATGTTGCTCCAATATATTTTCGTTAAAATGTTGATGCTTTTTCTCTGATCTTGGATTTTCTGCTGGTATCAGTCTGATACACAGACCCATCTGTAGTCAATATAGTGACCCTTGTTTTGTTGCACAGAAGAAATTTAAAATGATCAATCAAATAAGGAAGTAATGTTAACTGGAGCCCAAGTGGGCATAAAAACTCCTGGTGTTCAGAGTTAAATAAGTGCTTACTTGCTGTTCCAAGACTGCAGTGTCTCACACAAACTCTGCTTCTTCATCACCACAGACTCCAGAACAGCCTGTAGCTGCTGAGGAGAGTCAACCACAGTGGCCTGCAGACGCATCTGCAGCTTCTCTATCCAGCTGCGCAACTCGGCCTCCTCCATCTTATGAAACAGGGACCAGTGCAAACACGGTCACATATCTGCAAATCTGTGCTTTCTTTAGACCATTTTAAATCACATATTTAGCAAATAAATGCCTGTAGATGTAACAGCACAGCAAACATACGTCTTTCTGGGCAAAAAGATCCTCCATTTTCTCCTCTCGTGTTTTGCTGAAAGTGTCTGTTTTTAGGGACGTGAGACGGTCATCTATTGCCGCATATACCTGAGCAACCCTGAACAAAATAGAATCAAACCCAGTCATTTAACCACAGGACTGCTGGAGCAGGTACAACCAGTGGGTAATCACATGAGGCATGGTAAACACCAAGAGTCCTACTTCTGAGAGAAATCTTTGAGGTCCTGCTGCATGTTTGTCTTGCAAGGGCCTTGGTTCCTAATGATGATTTTAGGAGGAGGCAGACATATCTCAAACAGTCTCACCGGGATGTAACTGCAGATAAGAACATGCAGAAACAAGTAAATATAAGTGCATATAATACAGGCATTTTCCCACAGATTCAAGTTTTGAGGACAACAATGGAAAATTATGGATGTCTGTACAACGTTTAGTGGAAAAAATGCAAGATCATTTACACAATTTTACTCAAAATCCCATATGCCACAGTTTCG
>JBBMFX010000002.1:7541264-7562179 GCA_037832545.1 Rhabdalestes septentrionalis | reverse complement strand
TAAACTGCTCACTTACAAACACAAAAAAACAAGATAGTGTCTATGGTATAGACTGAGGACATTCACCTGAAAGACGCCACCATCTGGTTGTAGGAGAAGTACTGGTGGTAGTCTTTGTGTATGGAGTGGCCACAGGGTTCCGCATTGGCACGGCGAGTGTACTGGTGGCCATAAAAACGAAGCTCCAGATATTTGGCAAATGACATGGACCACGAATCGTTGGACAAAGGGACCACTGGAGTCACCTATCATCAAAGAGAGACTGTAAAGCACTAAACTAAATGAACTGTGAACATAAATGTAAAGTAAACTTGAGTAAAAAGACACGGAGCTAAAAACAGTAACACGAGACAAAAAAAAAGGATCTCATTCATATATTTGTATTTTCATACATGTGACAAAAACACACAAACAAGCCTGATGGAAAATACCAGACATCTTAAAAATGGTTCAATTCTGTGTAGGTATAAACTTCTATAACTTGTTGGCTACATTAGCGTTGCAAAACTAAAAGATTTGAGCGCCACTCTTGTTACCTGTTTGCAAATTCGGCACCAGGAATAGTTGAGGATAGTGTGTTGATATCCAGGCACAGGAGAATCGAGCTCCTTCAGAACAATCTGGACACAGCCGTTTCCATGCACAAAACGTCGAATATGGTGGACCATGGGAGTCTCACAGTACATGCTGGGACACTGGTAAGAGGGCCTGTATCAAACAAGACCCAGGACTAAGAATCCCAGGAACATGAAAATGACTGCAGCATTGTTAAACATTCCTGTAACACATTTTTACCTGAAACAGTATCTTTCCAGGAATATGCCGAGCGTCAAGTCATTCTTTCCATAAAATTCCATGGTTACGATCCTAAAAGTACAGAATATATTTCTTTCAGATGTAAGTTTAGAGATACAGGTACAAAGTATCATTTTTTTATGTCCGACAGATACCACAACCAATCCATCACTGTCTTTTTCCCTCTCTTCAAGCTGTTAAGAATACATTTGTCTGGGTGCACTTTGTTTAACCTCAACTCAACCTGCATTTTAATACCCACATACTGCACTATGTAGGACGTGGAAAGTAATTTGGGACACAGCCACGCTGCTGTGTTACCCCTACCCTGACACATCTCTCTTTACAGCACCTTCCTTAAAATTTTATTAAGAATTTATTTGACTGCACTTGTTTTTTTTATACTATTCGATCAATAAATTTTGCCCCATAATGAACCGATACCAGTACTGGAAATCGGATCTGCACATCCCTAGTGGAAACCCATTTAATTAGGCCTGGACATGGAACCCTGCAGAACTGAGATCCAACACACCTGGCTTTAATATTCAAATGCCCCAGAAGGCTTTTATTACTTAGGTTAGGGTTAAACTCAAATAAGGTTAAAAACAAATCAACAAACAAATGCTTACCAGGGGCTGACACATGGGTTCGGAGCGTTGTTAGACTGTGAAGAAGAGCTGCTGAACAGCACACAGAGTCGCTGATGATTTATTGGATTCAGGCAATCCAGCTGTATTAAAACACAAATACATCTAAAAATCTCAAAACACTCGCATTCTTAGAACGAACAATCTTGTACAATATAATTATCTAGATCATAGCTTTCTACTTTATTCACACTGTTATTAATAAGTGCCTGTCTGAAATGTCAAAGTACTTGTCAAAGTACTGACAAATATGATTATTGATCGACCAATATAGATTTTTTATTACCGATACCGATACCAATTATTTGCATGATTATGTGCCCGATAACCGATATTCAGAACAGATATTTATTTACTATTGTTCTTCTGTTTTTGACACAGTTACCACTGAACTGAACAAACTGTTTTATTTATAATAATCACTCCCTCCTTGCATACAAGTTGAAACTAGGGGTTTGAAAGTGCAAAAAATATAAAAAAAATTCACGAAAAAAAAGGACACTGTTATTAGACTCTTCAATGGCGCATAAACTACATATCAGTCATTTATGTAACACATTAATGTGTGCATTAATAGCTGTTATGTTTAATAAAGTTTACTAAATATAGGAAAGCAAGTAAGTATACTTTACCTTTGCACACAGAGTGGCGATAATGCATGTAATTCTCAAAACACCAACCAGATGCCGGTGTTTATCGGGAAACCCGATATTACCAATTAATATTATGGTACAATGTTTAAATATCGGGAAAAATATCGGTACATCGATATATCGATCGATCTCTAAATATGATGTAGTGTGATGAGGATAAAAAGGTCTGAAATATTTCTGATATAGTAGCATATATGAAAGTGGCTCATGTGAAATGATCCAACTGAGGACATAAATTGGTCTATGCCACTTAAGGCTGTTATATGAAAACTTGTTTTCATTTGTAAGGTAAAATGACTGTTTTCACCTAAGTAATTGAGTAGTTTTAGTATTAATTTAAGAAGCTTTAAGCAGCTTTACCTAGAGCCGTACTTTAAATGATCACCTACAGGATCTGTGATTTTAATCAAGGAAAAACCTGTTTTGAAGTCAGTAATAGCTCTTGAGCATGACGTGCATACTCAGCAATGAAAGAGTAAACCTTGCTAACAGACATGACCATGTACTCTGTTGTCAATATAGTCTACAACTAAATTTGTTCATCTTCACTAGAAAGGTTGGCTTTGTTGACACAAATGAGAAAACATGAAAAGGCTAAACATTTTATATTTTTGGTCCTTATGCCACACTGTTTGTACCACAGACTCCAGTATTTCTCATCGGGTTTCATACTGTGGACATAGAAACAAAAACCAGCCTATGTAAAAGTCTGATTATGGCATTTTGCTACTGATGTGGAATCTCTCACGAGAGAATGATGGTGCTTCTAAAAACATGAGAAAATGATGCCACTTTCTTTCGGCACTCCATCACTAGTGAACTGGCTCAACTATTACTTTATCAATCCCTTTTACGTTATAAAACCTCCTATATTAAAATCCACACATTTTTAACAGTACTTCATATGCACTTCACATTCAGACAAATAAGCGAGGCTGGTTTTGCTTCATGCGCTGTCAGGGGGAAACTGTTTACCTTGGTGGCCCAAGCCATTTCATTCTGTCCTGAACCTTTCTCCTCCTCGCTATCTGCCTTCATTGGGGCTTTTGTTGATGTGGGACAGGCAAAAGGGTCGACCTCACGTAGCTGGATGCGTCCTCCTTTGGCGCGGTAGTCAGCCAACATGCGGGCAAGATCCTGACAGCCGTTCAGGTGCTCCACAATACGAGTCGTGGTGAGCTTGTGAGAAGGCAGCACTTGGGCAGGCCGCAACTGGGGCCCTGCCCCATTGCTCAGAGAACTGCTGAGTGGGGCAGAGTCCTTGAGCAGGAGCTTCTTGCGGCGGCCATCCAGCTCCTTTAGGTCCTTGTTGAGGAGTGGCGACAGGTAGACCTGCTCTGGGAAGTAGTCTCGGCTAGGACAGCGCAGGCCGGCTGGCATCAGAAGGAAGGGCTCACGGAAGGTTATAAAGGGCGAGATGCAGAGGATGATATCTTTTAGCTCTTGTTTAAAGCACGCCGAGATGGACTTGAGGCGATCATCTGTTGAAGTCACCTGCTCTGTCACAAAGAGGCCAGTGTCGTCCTGCAGCGGGTCCCTGAAGAGCCGCGCCGGAGGGACTGAGATTTCAGAACCAGTGCTGTCCCCTTGTATAACGGTACCTTCTTCCTCTTCATTATCCTCTGCGCCTAATGGTCCTTTCACTTCCACTTCTGCAATTTCATCCAAGTCTGAGATAAGATAAGGAGGGGACACAAGAGGTGGCTGGCTAATGGGACAGGATAATGGAGTGGAAGTCTTTGCCTCTTCAATTTCTCCTCTATGCAGAGATGTGGAGGAGTCGTTTCTTCTCACTTTAGGACTTTCCCCATCCTTCTGTGGGGATTCAGATATTGAAGCTTGTCTATGGTAGCCTTTTATCACATCCTGGAGCCCTGGCTCAAACTCACTCTCTGAGGGGAGCTCCATGTTTTCCTCCTCTGCTCCACTTGCGTTTTCCAGGCTCTCTCCCTCACCATCCTTCTCTTCTTCTCCGAGAGTGCTCTCCAGCAGGCAGGGGAACGAGGTGCTCTTAGAAAGGCTGGGAGGCATGGCAAACTCATCCATAAGGAAGGAGATTTCGAGTTGTGAGTGGTAAGCGACACACACCATCATTGTAATGATCTCCTTCACGCGAGCCAGTTCGTATTCAGAGGCGCCACGGAGCTTGATGGTGCAGCCAAGCTGAGGAGGACAGCCCTCAAAGAACATCAGGGTCTTCAGCTCATCTGGAAGGAAAACAGGAGGCAGCGAAATAAATTTGAAATCAAAGTGACTGTTCGGAGAAAGACGGGATTTAGGAAAATGATCAGCTAATACAAGTCTTTATTTTGCACACCAAAAAAATTATATGCGGAACAATGAGTCATATATAATTGTAATGGAATAACTAGGGCAGGGCAACATGACAATACTGTTATTGTACTAAACCACTTTTTTTATTTAAACACACGTTTGATGTGTATATCTTCTCACTAAATAAACAAATAAAAAATAAATACATGAATTAATCTGACCATCTGCTTGCTTCAATAAAGAATAACTAATGAAACATATTTAGATTTATTGCAATCCAACACCTAAAATGCCTAATGCTGATTTTTTTTTAGTAAAATGTTATGAACTTCACACTGATGGTTAAAAAAAGCTCACACATACTGTTCGGTAGCTGGAAGGAGTGAAGGTAGAATTTGTGGCAGGTACCCAAGCGAGGTTTGGTCAAAAGCTGATCCATTGACATGACTAAATCCCCCTGAGTCATTCGACTCACTCGATCAAGCACTTGCTAAAAAGACGGAAAAAAGAAGAGACACATGGAAAAAATGCTTACAGACCACTGTACGTCTAAAATATCTTCAAGTCTACATTCTCCAGTAGGCACCAATCAGGACATGTGGAGATCCTGCTAAACCTGTTTTCTCCTCTGATTGCAGTTCCCAAAGCTTAGACACTTTTAATGTAAAAGAAAGCAGGTTTTCAGTGAACCTTAACAGTGTGTACTGGGTTAGGGTCATGACTATAAAGTGGGCACTAACAGGTTTGACGTTTATGACCAAAGTGATGCCGTGCTCCAGCAGCATGTCCTGAGCAATGCGGGACACAGTCTTCTCCACCAGCACCAGGTTGGGTCGTACGTCAGCTATCCGCTGAACATAGTTCTTCAGAAACTCTCGTTCCTAAACAGATCATCCACAAACACAGGTTTTACTACATTACGCCACTGCACATCATATAAAGTGAGAAATTACACGAGGAAGCCTATTTGAGATGACTTAAAAGAATGACGTACAATGATTTGGAATGCATGATGCAGTGACACTTGAGACGTACGTGATAAATGACACAAACGTACGGAAATCTTTATAAACTATTATTCTAACTAATGTCACCGGGCATTATTAAGACCACTTTTGTGATTTTTATCACAGTGTGGTGGAAACTATAATAGTTAACCAGACAGCAGTGTCTCTTTTTTACATTTATATTTATGTAGTGTAAATTTTTATTCATATTGTCCAGCACATCATATTTTTTTATGTGAGTAGAGCTATGGTCAGCTTAGCTCCTGCCTCTTTAGAAGTTATTGTATTAGAATGTTCCATAGTATGCACACACACAGGCTGAGTAGACCTCAAATGACCCCAAAGTGTAAACTAATACCATTACATTATACTTGATAAAAAACCCATATAACCCGTGCTTGGGCAGCAACCTCTTGCCAGAACTATGGGAAGAGACCTGCGCTATTTGCTTGTCAAATATAATAAACTTTGTTTGATTTTACAGGAACCTCTTTGATCTTGAGTCTTGAATTTGTGGTACGATTCATTTATCCATGACACATAGCAGCTACCGTTTTGCCTAATATAATCATCCATTTTCAATATAATATTAGGTCCCATTGTGTTACTGAGCTGGCAGAAATAGTAATAATTTTAGTTGAGTTTTAGATTATTTTAGTTAGTACAAATGAAAAAAGAGATACCTGCAGAACAATGGGGTCAATGCAGGTGAATTTGGTCTCTTCTCTGTAAAGATACTCAATGGAACACTTGAGCAGAAGGATCTTGGGGTTCTTGATATAAGAGTTCATCTGTTAAAGATGTTAGAAAGGAGGACCCACTATTGGTAAATTACAATACATTGTCACAAAGACCATTACACTTTGGTTAGAATCAAAATGCACACCTTTTTGTGAGCTATGTTTTTAGTGCAAACAAAGCCGTTCACCACGACGGAGTCAAACTTCTTGCCTCCTGGTATCTACAACATAAAAAAAAAAAACAGGCTGCTGTGAGTCACAGGAGAACATAAGGGGGAGATTTCTCTTTCATCAAACACCCAGACACACACATAAGGATTGTGACGTTCCCACACCTTCTTGATGTGGACGAGCTGGCGGATGTCCATGTCATCATCACAGCTGCGAACATCTGGGCGCACCGTCTGCACCACCTGTCGTACCACTGGCACAATGATGTCCCGCCACGACAGAGACAGTGCCTCGCTGTAGAGCAGCTGCTGCAGCAGAGCCATCATATGGCTGTGATTGGCTGATCTGAGGAACAACACAATTAGCTTCAAGAAAACTTTCAGTGCATGTTTAACGCTATAAATCAAAATATGATAAGATTAACTTTTATTAGTCCAACAAAAAATTTGCATTGCATTGGCAGAAAGTGGACAGAACAAAGATTAGCAGCAGAGAGTGGCAAATCAATATATTAAAGCTATAAATCCCAACAGGACAAAATAAAACTAAGACTTAACAACTAATAAAGAAAAATAAAGGAAACTGTATGTCTATGCCAATGTGTGTGTGTATAAACCAATATATATGTATGCGATATGGAAACTGATGGAACATGAGCTTTCTCTTTTATTATTTTAACCTCGTGGCTCCACACTAGAAAAACAATAGTGCCTACGTTAATGCAAATATAACCTCAATAGGACAACAATAGTCTTTAAATAGTCATGTAAAATCAAAACACAACAAGCAAGCCTGCATCACTGACTGATCACCATAGACTCTGAAAAACTTACAGAAGTCTCTCCATAGCTTTCTTCTCCCCATTCTCCTCTCTCAGCTGGTCTAACGAGCTGTGGTGCCATCCCAGAGGCGTGAAGAGCATCTCTTTAGCCTTTTCCTCTACACGCCGATTGAACAGAGACTCTGCCACAACAAGGGAAGTGTTCAGCTGGGTAAGACGGCTTTCACAAGGTTGCAGATTCTAGACATTCTCCAATTATGAAGAAATGATCACATCTTCTGGAACAGCCATTCACACAATGTGGTAACATAGACAAAGGCACACTGAAGTGAGTCCTAATAGTCAAGTTTATGTGACCTAAAAGATGCCTATGACTGGCTAACACCACTCTGACTCAACGATCAGGGAGGAACTAAGCCATCCTTTCCAACTCACTCTGTTGGACTTCCAGTCATGGATAACGGTCGCATGACTGAGAATCAAACCAGCAAGGAGGACTTGTTGGTCTTAATGTTCTGATGAACACTTACCTTTGATGAAGGCATCGCTGATGGAGATATTCTGACCACCGTCTTCTGTAACCAGGAACTCAGCTACAAGATAAGGACAGAATATAGAAAAGCATTCAGATAGTTTTTAAGGGAACAACAGAAGACATGCAACTACATTCAGTTAATCATTTGAGGTTTCCATGAATCAGGCAGGGTCATGCTGGACTGTGCATTAGCCTTGTTTCTCCATTAGTTTTTGAGGAACAGGGGAGTCAGTCTCGCTTGTTTTAGTGTAAGGGAACTGACAGTGAGTCATGCCTCTGAGAGTGTCATATATACTGAATTTCAATTTAGTAGCAAATCTAGATTAGAAGGGGTGTCATGCGTTTGGTGTTGTGCAAGGCACAGTGAGGGATTTTTAAATTTTTTTTATTTTCAGGCAACACGTGGTTAATCATAACCCAGGCAAAAACAGGAGAGTGAGTTAGCTCTGCTTTTGAAGCAGTAGGAGGCAAACACAGAGGGCCATCAGGCCTCTCAGCCTCTTCTCACTTGGTGCCTGGAAGTCGGGGTCAGGGGCAAATGGGTCAGGGTGCTCCATACTTTTCTGTTCAGCCGGGTGAGGAGGCACGTGAGGGTACTTGGCCTGCTTCTTGATATGGAAGTTGACGTTGTCCTGCTCCACATTCAGGTTAATGGAGGCAGCAGAATCGCTGTCCACTGCAGACTGGAAACTGCTAACAGATGTTCTTTTACTGGGGCTGGTGGAATCTGAATGGTAAAGAACAGGGAAATGGTAGGAAAAATTGAGTGGGAATATAGTACTGAAACACAGAGACCCAATGGTTCATTTTCTTAGTCTACAATCTAGCACAGAGGAGTGTTTTGGTTTTTTGTTGTCCATTCCCTGGTGTCAGTGGTGCCATAGCTGCTGGGCTAGACTAACTTTTCATTCATCCATTATCGTGAATCGCTCTGGACAAAAGCATTTGACAAAAGTGTAAATGCAGGGGGATTCTACATTACAATACTTAAAGAAATGTTAAATGTTACAAAATATGCAACATGATGTTCTGACATTTACAAAATGCATGAGTTTCATACATTTCTTTCAAATACTTATTTAAATATATACATTTGCGACCCTAAATCAAACTAAACAGCACTCTTGCAATAATTCACGTAGGTGGTCAGTTAAGAGGCAACATTTACACTCAAAAGTATTCAATCACACAGGTTTTGAATATATGCTTTTTCAAAACAAGTACTCAAATACTCACTCAATTTTAACATTTAATAACTATCCACAATTTCAATTAGTTTCATTACTGCAGTTCTAAAGATATAACTAGTAGATGGCAACATATAAATAGTCAGTGTATAAATAGCAACATAATATTCGGAAGCTTTAAATTAATATTCAGAAGAATGAACATTTTACTATAGAACATGTAACATGTTGCTATAGAAGCTCCAATTTAAGTCGTTTCGCAAAGTGTGGAGTTATAATTAGGTCCATCAAGATTTTAAATAGTTGCCGCAGCAAATCGGTTTATAACCCCAACACAAACCCTAATCCAAAGTTATTATTTAGTAAGCTATTTTTATTATTATTTTATTTATTTTTACAAATCTGATCATATTATTCTGCTGCTACCCTTTTTAAATGCCTTTGCTGATAAAGATTATGATGATTATAAAGATTATGTGATTGTTGAAATTAAATATTGATTTGAATACTAATGTATAATTGAGTATTCAATTTTTTTAGGCCAGCCCTAACTATAAGATCACTGTTTTTATTAAATGGCTTATTCATTAATGAGATACACAATAACAATCAGTGAACTGAATGGGTTTTTACTTGGTGTTATGTAGTCATTGTCATCAGCTAGCTGCTCGGTGTCGCTGTCATCAAACTTGATGTCTTTGAACCATGATGGTTCAGAGTGGCCCTCCAGGGAGTTCACGCTGTCACTGTCCGGAGACGGAGTCTCCGAGAATTCGGTGCTCTACAGAGAGGGAGGACATTAGTCTATGCCAATAACGAAAATCACATATTGATGAAGCTCAAAGATTCTAGACTATTTATTCAAGTACTCAAAAAACAACTTTCAATTTTCAAAATTCACCTGAAGAGGACGGTAAAGAGCATACTCATCACGGAAAATCTGATCATGGTGAGTAACACAGTCAAGCCAGCGTCCATCAACCAAAGCCTGTCCGATAGCTATGGCCTGGGCCCTGTGGGAAAAGGTGATAACATTTATAAACGGCACCTTCTGGTTCCTTCAATGTGTATCTTGGTGTCCTGGAGTAAAAATCACTAAGATTACAAGTCAAGGTCAAGGGTGATAAAGCCTCAATGGAACATGAATGCACATACAAGATTTGCTCTGGCTACTTTCTCTGGCTATGACATCTGTGTGCTAAGCAGGGACTGATACATGCCCACATGCGAATATCCCATCTCTTTGGTCTGATCATTCTAGATATATACATTGCTCCAGGTTTATAGCCTTACCTTGTAGAGATGGTGCCATTTCGCAAGAGCCAGTTAACCAATTCTTTACCAACAATGCAGTTGGGGTAGGTACGCAGCCAGTAGCGGTGGTCCTGGAATTCCATTCCAGTATTGCTGTGGCAGATTTTTTTCCATAAGTCTTTCAACTGAGATGAATCCTATTTTTAAAAGGTAAAAAACAAAACCAAACAAAACAAAAAAACAAAAAAAAAAACCCAAATCAATGCACAGAGGAATTCATCCAACAGACACAAAAACCCTTTTATTTGAGTTTTCCTGTTATTTTTGATCTAATTTCAGATTTTTGAGATTCATGTTTATCCTCTGTGTCTTAATTACCAATCTCCATCTGTCTTGTTCCCCAGTAAGCAGAACTTCTGAGTCACTGTTCTAGATCTACTTTACCGGCTTGTATTCAGTGCCACGGTCAGTTTGTTTCACTTGGCACAAGGCTCAGTTTCAGTCTTGTTTACAGCCTGTGTATTAGGGTGTGCAGAGCAGCCGCTATTCGTATCTGTATTTGTTAAAATGGAAAATTATTTGTATTTGTATTCCAGTAAAATGTAAATACAGCCTGCAAACTCCACCCGTCTCTCCCCGAATCTCCTCCTGAACTTGAGCGTGTGACGATGGGAGGGGGCGGGGAAGCGGAATATCTAAAAGTGGAAGTGATCAATCGGTCATACGTGAACACACCCAGGGGCGATTAGGCTTTCCAAAAGTGGGGGGGTTCTGAGCAAGGAATGCCAAGTTATAAATACAATTTAATCAATTTAATACAATATCATCTGACAAAAGTGGGGGGGATGGAATCACATTTTAGCAAAAGTGGGGGTGTTCAAAAATAATAAATAAATGTTTTTTGTAATCTTTCATATTCTCAGAAAAACTGTTAAGAAATGATTCATTCTGCCAGATATTTTGTCTGTCATATCAATCTTTGTATCTTGTATTTGTGTCTCTGTATCTTGATAAGTAATGTTTCTGAGCTTACTGCAGGGTCATGACCTACCCAAGGAGAAGTAATGTGACTACAATAGCATCAACCAATAAAGGTGTCAAACCACAGAATTTAGAGCGAGTATGATATCAGCATGCTCCAGTGTACACACCCACACAGGCCCCAGAGTGGAAACAGATACCATTACATTTGCTTCAAACTGATAATAAATCCATGTAACCTGTCTTGAAGCAGCACTTTCTTTTCAGTGCACCAGCAAGAGACCTGCTCTACGTGCCTGGCAAATGTAATAAACTTTAAGAGAAGTTTGATTTTAAGAACCTCTCTGATCTTGAGTCTGTGGATTATTTACTTTTCCACGACAATAGTCATAGAATTGGAGCACTTTGTCCTAATTTAGTTCTTATGGAATCATTTATTCATGTTCTAGTCTGTTCGTGTCCCAGTATTTCCCTTCCTAACTGTTTCCATCTGTGTTTCTCTTCCAGCCTTGGTCTCTGGGCCCTATATTCATTCTTCTTATTCCTGGTCTTTTAACCCGGTCACATCTCTCTTTAAATCAAATACCTGGCACCATGTCAGTTCCTCTGTTGTGTCTGGTCTGCAGTTATTTCCTATGTATACACCCCGTGTCCATCTACTTTCATTCACAGTTTAGCTTCAAGTACCAGAAAACACCCAATCACCATTTTGTCTTCCTGCTCCTGTTTATAACCTTGGACTGCCTTGTTTTATGCCATTTCCATTTACAACATTTAGCAGACCCTTTCATCCAAAGGGACTTCCATTCCCTAAATACAGGGGACAGTCTCCCTGGAGCAACTTGGGTTTCAAGGTCTTGCCCAGGAAAAGGTAGGTAGGAATCGAACCCATGACCTCATGGTCCAGCAGCAAGTACCCCACACACTACTCCAGCACCATGGCCAGGTCGGTTTCCCTGTTGAATTTCTTCCTCAGTCCAATTCAAGTCTGAATGTGAATCTGTATCCGAGTCTGAATCGGTTCATTTGACTCTTGGTCTGAATCAGTTCATTTGAATCTGAGTCTGAATCAGCTCATTTGAATCCAAGTCTGAATCTGAATATATATGGAAAAATCTGCACCTTGTTTTGTATAGTTTTATGTCCCCGTTCATCCAGTCAGGTTTCCTGTATTCTGTTGTTTAGACTGATCAAGTGGAATTTATCCCCCGTCTGTCATGTTGGCATTTGTTTATCTGAATCCGTCCATCTGAATCTCAAACTTTCTGTTGAATTTTTCTTTCTCTCTGTAATACTCTGCAATCTTTCTTTCCCTCTGTAATATAGCTGCAATATCTGAAACTGTGACTATTATTCATAATATACTCATATCTATATTTCTTTCTTTCTCTGGTGAACCTGCATTTGAACATCTGAAACATCTGGAATTGTGAATACTATTCATATTATATTCATAACCTTATTTACATTTTTCCATGTTGAACCAGCCTCAATCTGTCTTGTTTT
The DNA here is from genome assembly GCA_037832545.1 of Rhabdalestes septentrionalis. NCBI lineage: Eukaryota > Metazoa > Chordata > Actinopteri > Characiformes > Alestidae > Rhabdalestes > Rhabdalestes septentrionalis. The sequence continues at coordinate 7,549,645 of JBBMFX010000002.1, read as the reverse complement.
GCCCATTTCAGCTTTGTTGAGTAACACGTGTGTTATTTTCGGTTATTTTCGGCACATGCTTAGTCCTGCCCTGTAATTAATGTATTCACCTGTGCCCAATCCATGTCTCCACCCCTTTCCCAGGTGTTTCTAAACAAGCACGTGTTTGTCAGTCATCCACAACCCTTGACAAGTATCTGGATTACTGTATTACTCTTTTACATTTTCTTTGTCCATGTGTGTTTGCAATTGCGTCCCCTCTAGTTCTACACCAGGAATGTTACAGTGTGAACTCAACATCACCACATCACAAGATGTGAATCATAAATAGTGAAGATTTCAGATTTGCAATTAGACATTCGGAAGGGCATGCCTGGACTGCGAATGTGTAAGTGACAAGTAGATTATATGATACAGAACCCACCCCACAGGACAATATGGAACCAGGATCTCCAGCAGAGCCAGCTAGGCTTTAGTAATAGAAAATCTGTACCAGGAGAATTTTGCGTTCCTCTTCAGTGTGGTCAGGTTTGGCCACAACGCGGCTGGTCTGTGGGCTCACAGAACTCTCATAGGAGGGAACCAGGGAGCCTGAACGGTCCAGAGATAGATTGGTCACACTAGCTGACCTACAAAGGAAGGAAGACATTCATATTATTATAAATGTCTACATACAAGGACTAAGCATCTCACAGATTAAACCACAGGACAGGCATACACACCTCTTTCTTGCTGGTGATTTGCCCAAATCTTCTTGAACAGCAGATAGCCGAGAGCTGAGGCCACTGTTTTGGGACTCCTGATGGATCAAACTGCACCAATTTTGCAAAAAATACAAATAATAAAATAAACCAAATTAAGCAAAGTCATGAACATTTTGCTTTCTGTCGCCTAGACATACTAACAGAGATTTGGTTAGTACAGGACATGCACATCATGCACAGTCACTACATCAATCACTAGACTGAAACCTCTTGAGACATCAATTGAAGGTGCAAAATGAAAACACAAAAGACTCACTTCTTCCTCATCCCAATGGAAGTTTTTCTAAGCATGAAGAGAAAGGAGAAAAAATGTGCTTTGAAAAAAGGCTCAGCTGAACATGAGCAAAAGAAGCATGACTGCTTGGACAAGAGCGGAGGCAGCGGATGTTGCAAAGGAAACGACAACTGGTTTCATACAAAAGGACCCACAACCTGAACAGCCGAGATGGTCCTAAAGAGTGGGCACAGCCAACTGTAGCCAACCACTTCTGCTTTTTAGAGAAAAAGAGAATTGAGAACAATGTCGAAACAAATGTATTTGTACAGGGCGGTCCTCAGATTTCAACAGTCCCGACATACATGTCCAGTGTGTTACGCTCACTCCCACTTGACTTGCGCCATTATCCTCGTACTTACAGACTCCATGGGCAAACTAGTTTGGTTGTGCACTGTGGAAGAATACACATAACCGAGTTTTTTTTCTTGTGGCTTAGGATTTTATAACTGTAAGCGACTTAGTCAACACGTACATGAGTTTTTTTTCCTCTACATTTTGGCCTTTTGTCCACACTTAAACAGCGTTTTGGGTCAGTGTGAAAACTGAGGTTTTTGAACGTGGCCATTTTTGAACACACTCTCTGCATGTGTGTGTAGACAAGAAAAAACATGATTTTGAAAAACGGATTGTTTCACATACTGTTGTATGAGCATTTTGGCATATTTATACAAGGGCTGTTGAATTGAATGTGTTAATTTAAATCAATTAATCACAGAAGAAAAAAAAAACTGTGATTAATTGCAGCACGTGATATTAATCTGCTCTGGTGTTCTGTCGAAACATGCTACCCATCAAGATGTGCTATCTGGCCCTTCTGTAAAGTCATGGGATTCTGTGCTACATAGCATTTTTTTATATGAGTGTGTGTCGCTACCCTGGGATCTGTGTCTTAGCCGTCATTACATAAGCAGTTTCCTCTAGGATCAATAAAGTTTTCTGATTCTAAAATGCCCTTTGGTGCAGTTTGTAGAATGCTATCTGAAGCTAGGAAACATCAGCATTGTCTATACGAACTGTTAACATGGCAAAATCTGAAGTAGCCTGTGTCCTGCTTCTGGGTAGCATCAGACTGTATTAATTGGTTTTGTGTACCTCTAAAGATCTATACATCAATCTCTCTAGGCTCTTCTCATTTAAATAAACATTCTTCTCTGATTATGCATATTATTTGACTACTTCTTGTCATTATCAATGTTATGAACTTAAAGGTAGTTTTTTTTCGAGAAGGCAACACTGACACTGTCTGTGGTAATGATGTTCCCCTCCGAACGCTACACGATTTAAGGCTGTATCGCCACTTGCAGCTTTGGTATACTTCTGTCTGTGTTTTTGGCATCTGTGTGTGGACGGTGACATTTTTGAGAATGTGCTCGTGTGGACATGGCCTCAATCTAGGGTTTGTTTCAACGAACACCAAAATTCGGGTCACATCACTGTTGAGGAGCAAACCTGTTTCATTACTCGAGGACTCCCTGTATGTGTATACATTTGTATTTACATAGTAGTGGGCGCTATACCATCACAAACAACAAATAGCATGAACGCTTAGCCCTGAAGTTTTGCTAGCGGCAAATAAACCAATCCTTTGAGATGTGGCTGTCAACCAGGTGAACTTTCATGAGGCTCTGTGTATGATTGTACAACCAAATATTAAATAAATGTAACAAAAGCAATGACTGATCATTTCAGCAGGGACCTCAAATCCGTTAGTGATCAAGCAACTTGTTCTAGAAAGAGTCCTTGGTTTGTCTTTAAATAATATAGTTCTGCGTCTGGATTTTAAGGATAATGGGAAAAAACGTTTTTTGGATCAAAACTGCACTTTAAGTACTTTTAAAAGAATGTATTCTTTAAAAATAATCAGTGTTTTCAAATGAAAAGGCAGTAATGACATTTATCAAGTTACTATTTGCTGAAGAATCTTCTCTGCATCACAGACAATCCCTCCCACCTCCTGCACGCCTACTTGACAGACCATCGGAGCACACAGCAAAGGACTCCTTGCCTCTAAATGCAGAACGGAGCACCACAGGAAACCCTTTCTTCACGTCATTCTGTTCCAAACAGGATTCATGCAGTATACAACTTAGCTGTGTTACCTGTGAACTGACTCCATGTTAATCACTTCCCCTGCTCCTTATTTATTGAATTCATTATATATTATTGCATGAACAGAGTAACTTTCATAACCATCTGCACTACTGGTCTGCTGGTACAGTACACTAAATCTTTACAAAGAGCAGTGTCACTGTTACACTGTTATTTTGTTACAATAACCTTCTTGTTGTTGCACTAGGGTTTTTGTCTTGTTTTCACAATTGTCTTACTATCTTTTATTGTTTTTGTTGTACTATTGACAAAAGAACTTGCCTCAGAATAACTGAAGTTCTCTTATGTTACTGCTTTGTCTTTTTTGCACACTAGAAATTCTGGATACAGCCATTACAGTTGTACATAGCGCCCACAAATATTTACAGACACATACATGACATGCGTATACACACCCACACACCCACACAAGAAAAGAGAAAGCAAGAGATGGCAAACTTTAAGGTGGAAAAAAATAAAAGGCAAACAGCAGTTGCACAAGATGAAGAGAACTGATATGGACCCTACCAATGATTGATTTATTTTTAAAAATCGTAAAAATTTTTCCCTTCTTGTTCCTCCTCCACTCTCTCTCTCCCCATTCACCTTTGCCAAGGAAGGTCCTCTTCCAGGAATATGTTGCGGCTGGCTTTGCGTCCGCCGACGGGTGTACGCGGCTCAGAGGGCTCCAGCACACACACCGAGCAGGGTGAGTCAGACAGGGCCGTCAAATCCTCGCCGATGCAGCCTGAGTCCGCTGAGTGGGCATAGCTCAGCGCTATCTTACGACAGTACGTGCATGCTCGTAAATCACCTGCAACACACAGGAGAGAGAACAAAAGTGTGATAAAAGATTAGAGAGGGAACAATAACATTCATAATATTGGTGTGCATTGCTTTGGTGTGAAATTTTCCTCCTTTAAAAACTATAACAGAGTCTTGTCCAGTCTCATGCTTCCACCTCGCCCATCATTCATCCTTCAGGTGAAAGATAAGCGGCAAGCAAGCCAAGAGAAAGCAAAAGTGTTAATACTGAACATGAGCCAAGTCAGGACAGGTTAAACAAGTATACAGCTGTACTGGAACCTGGACAAACTTCTGTAACCATGATCTTGAACACGGAAAAGTGAAATTTGCTTGAAAGACCCTTATAATGAAACCCGAAGTAAACTAAATGTATTTAAAAAAAAGGCTGTAAAAAATGTTCAAATTCAAGCATACCCACTACCTCCGAGTCTATACAAAAGGATTCAAAGAAATGAATCCTTAAAGCCTGTGTAGAATTCACTGAATGCCTGTGTAGAATTCATTTTCTTTCTCAAAAACAAACAAAACTCCAAACAAACCAGGATGTCAGTGTTCTTCTATTTAAGATTGGAAATGTGCGTAAAATTTTGAGCAATGATGGTAAATTTACTATAAATTAAATTTGGCATTTTTAAGTGGGTTTAAAAAAAATTTTTTTTTGGGACAAGCATTTTAAAATTGATTTGAGGTCATACAGTCCAGCTCTATAGCTTTTGATAGTCCTGACTCAGTGAGTTATCATGAGTGTCACCAGCATACCACAAGGACTACAAACGAAAAAAGCCCAAAGGTCAAACCAGTACACAGACATGCACCGTTATTTACACTCAAATTATCGCCTCTGCAGAACTACCTCAACAAATAAACACATGCCTAACAATTCGAATGAGTGCACATGCACGTGCACACACACACAAACCATGCCTGAGGCATCCTTACATCTTAAGCCGAACTAAAAGCTGCAGTGTTACCCAGACCCATTGATTACTCCATAAGACACCATGCCAAACATGAGGTCCAACACTGAGACATGCTCTCTGAAAACAACTCGTGGGGGCCTTCTCCACCTGGTTAGTCTGTATGGGGCCAACTTCGCCTATCGACACTCACCTGTATAGCCCATGAACTTGCCGGGGATCTCCTGGTTACAGCAGCGGCTACAGAAGATCTGGCCACACAAGCGACAGTGGTGGCGCCGGCGGAAAGTGGTGAACTTCTCATTGCAATCATAGCACTCCTTACACTGGCTGTCCGGCATCCAGTACTGCTTCAGATCACTGTCCTGTTGGTTTAGAGAAGAGTTCAGAGAAAGGACTACTCCACTGCTGTAATTCATATCTAGAAGTCATAACCAACAGCAAATAATGCAAAAGTGCACACACCCCCACGCACCATTAGAACCATGTGCTTAACATTGTGCGCATCACCTTCATTTCACTAAAACAGCTCTCAGGGCATGTGCTTCTGCGAGTGGGCTGCAGCATTTGGAAATTTTGAACTCTTGGTTGTGTGCCTCAAACGATCCTTAAATAGTGTTTGTGGTATGACACTGCAAGTAGATAATACTGTGGCCATGAAGAGGTGTACTTGGTGTGCAACACTATTTAGGTATGCGTTATGTGTCAAAGTCATATGAGGCATGTGATGATCTGAACTGGACCAAGGAGCAGTGGAGGAATGCAGCCTGGTCTGATGAACGATGTTTTCTTGTACATCATGTGAATGGCCAGGACTTGGGGAAGAGATATCTCCAGATTGCAATATGTAAAGAAGGCAAGGCAGCGGAGGAAGCGTTCTGCTGGGAAACACTTTGGTCCCGATGTTCACATGGACCACCTACCTAAACACTGCAGATCAAATATTCCCCTTCATGGTAACAGTCTTCTCAGTAGGCAGTGGCCTCTTGCTGCAGTTTGATGCACACTGCTAGCACAGTTCAAGAATGGTTCGAGGAACCTGACAAAGAGCTCAAGGTGTTGACTTGGACTCCTAATTGGCCAGTTCATAAACTGATCAAGCATCTGTGAGTTGGCCCCACCACACAGTTTACAGGAATTAAAGGACCTGGTGTGAACATTCTGGTTTCAATGTTATGGCTAAGCATTACATAGTCAATGTTCGATCTCTGAAATAATATGAAAGAAAAAAAAAATCCTTAAAATAATTGATTAATATTTAAAAAGTAACATTTGACAGTTTCCTCTTGTGACAATAATATTCCAGCTGTCAAACTATTTTCAATTCATAAGTTATAGACAGAATGTAATTTGATTACAACTATGGACCCAATACTGGCATTATAACCAATAAAAGTCATAAGTTTTTAGCTTACTACATCCTCACTAGTAGTTACAATGTTGGATTTCCATTTGGTTATTTAAACTCACTTAATGGACAGCAGATTTGATTCAGACCACAAACTGGAGGTTTGATTTCCTGTCCAGTCAGGACCATCACACCTACGCTACAATTTCCTTGGGCTAGGTTCTCTTACCTGCTATTTTAAGGGCATCTCAAAGAAAGTATGCTAATTAAAGCAAATAATTTCTATAATATGTGAACATTTGTAATAAATCTGCGATTAATTTCTAGCTTTAGAGTGTTACACTCATTTTGATTATATTGTAAATTTGTATTCAAAATTTAAAAAAATGTCATTGGGGGCTCCTAAGTGGCAAAGTGTTGGTCTGATTATTGGCAGATGAGTTTCAGACGTAGAGGTGCCATAGCCATCCATGGACAGTAGACCAAGAGAACCTAAACAGGCACTCTCTCTCTGGGTGTGCGGTTAGAACCCCATCAACCCCTCACCCCAGCCTACCCCTATCACTCAGTGCGATGTTAGCCAACATAAGTGTCAGCAAGGTCAGCAAGCTGACATGGCAGATTCAGAACTTAGTGTTCTGCACTCCAAAGTGGTGTTGTATTATATTATAATTAATACACATAATAGAGTGGTGCCTCACATTTCTATGCATTACAACTATAATTCGCCAAGCATTAGGTCAAATACTGAACCTTCAAACATCCTATTTAGAAGACTACAGGACCACACCTGGCTCTTTCCCTCCATGATCTCCTTTAGTCTCTTTAGAGCAGTGCGAAGCTGGACTGCTGTCCGAGGGTCATGACTGCCAAGAGGAGTTTCTGACTTTCGTCGTCCCTCTGTGAACACGCACAAAAAATACATGAGCAAAAGACACAATTAGCCAGGGATCACACATGCAGTTCATGATATGCACACTGCTCATGCCACTTCTGTACACAATTGACTGCAGTTCAGCTTGCGTCATTCACCTCCTTTAAAAATGGTCACACACTGGCTTGTGGATTGAGAAACAAAAAATATGACAGCTTATGTCAGCTCTCATAAGCCTAGGAGTATTCTTACGAATACATAGGGTGTGAAATCATGGTTATTCGAATAAAAACACAAAATGAAAAGTCAAATGTGCGGTTATTGTGCAGCTGACGCATGTCCTGTGTTCAGCATATGATGGCTAATTATTCATTAAAGAATAGAAAACGTTTCAGGCAATTGCAGAGGAGAGGTTTCAAACCACACACTCACTCGCTCTCAAACAGCCACTATTAATGAACACACATTGGCTTCAATCAAGCATGAGATCATTTTGGAGCTTCGGTAGACAAACAGAGTCACACTAATGAAAGAGGACCTCACCTTCCCACTCCACTGTGAAAAGAAAAGAACACGAACAAAGCTTTATATCGCACAATCCGCATTCAGAGCTTTTCCTTCACAGCAAACTCAAGCACATGACCAGAAACCTCCAAGGGGTCCTGAAAGGGCTTTAGTGTTACCTGTAATCTTGCCAGAAAGCTACAGTTCTTCTCACCCCAGCTAATCTTTTGAGGTCCATAAATTCATGGCAGCAGTCTTGTGAGATCAACTTGCCTCTTCTTTCTCCAAGTGACTGAACATCCACTGCTGGCCTCCTATGTATGACTGCACGGCTTGCTTTACCTTCACTGATCCGAAAGCCAGAGTGGATGAGGACGTTCAGATATACGCTAATCTTTGAACACAAGAAACTTCTGCTATTGATCAGAGTTTAACAGGGCAGCTGGCTGAGCCTTATTGTTCTGTCCACAGATAATTCAATTGGTTCATGTAAACAGAATGAAAACAGGTTACCAAAAATAATGGGCTGAGATCAGTGTTACACGATGTTACATACATTAAAAAGACACCCTCCCTCTTAGTATTGTTTTGAATGAATGGTGCCCTAAATCCACTGTTAACTACAATGTTTAGCATGTGTGTTAGAAAGGATGTTTGTCAATGTAGAGAAGAAAATATGTCATGAACCAGCAGGAGGGTGAGAAGCTCCGTCCAATTATGTTATTTTGTATGAAGTTTAGTGGGATAGGAAATAATAATAATAATAATAATAATAATAATAATAATAATAATAATAATAATAATAATAATAATAATAATAATA
>JBBMFX010000002.1:7530612-7541164 GCA_037832545.1 Rhabdalestes septentrionalis | reverse complement strand
ATAATAATAATAATAATAATAATAATAATAATAATAATAATAATAATAATAATAATAATAATAATAATAATAATCATGCTTTACACATAAAAAGTACAATCTGAATGCATTTTCCAAATGACCCCAGACAGACTGGTATGCTGACATGTTAATGGCAGTGTTAAGATTAAGCAGGTCCGATCAAACACACAATTAGTTCTGGTTTATTAAAATAAAATATACTGGCTTTATGGGAGTAAAAAAAAATTCATTTTCAAATGGCCATTCAAGAAAAAAAAAATCCTTTACTTTGAGAGGTACAAAATATTCTGTTTTTTCCTCTAACTAGGCCATGACCTCAAATGTAGATTACTGTGATCCTGTTTCAAACTTGAGGATAAACTGTGCCCACGTTTAGTGTAATGACACTATTATGGGTTTATTTAAATAAGACTTCTATTAGCAAGGGAGCTCCGGATTCAGAGAATTACGGAATGCGTTTTGCCCCAGAATTAACAGATTTGTCAAATCTATGTACACTGCAGATTTGTGCAGGACTGAAATGACTGATTTCATCAGTGATCCCTTAAATTACAGTATGACCTCAGGTAAACTAATCCAGCCTGAAAAGGGCTTTAAGGAGACTCTGTCTTTTTCGAAGCTAGCTGATAGTGGTTGTGGTGGTCAAACTTGAAATTCCTGGTTAATCCTATTTGTCCCTACCTGCTGCTGCACAGAAGACAGTTGTAATAAGACCTCTTAAAGGTGGAATAAAGTCTTTACATTTTAATGTGAGAATTTTGCCTCTAAATGACATGCTTAATAATTTTGGTGTCTGGATGAATATGAAGTGACTTTGCATTTTTTGCATTTAAAAGGCATAAAAAAAGATTTTGGCATATTCTGGTTTGAATGCACTGTGCTTAATTACACATTTATACATGGCTTGCTTTGCACCAATAAGGAATTTGTAGGTTGATAAAATAAATGATAATCAACACTTTAGAGTGGATGATTTGCACACATTATTTCACACTGTACTCTGTACAAGAATCATGCTTCGTTTAAAACTGATTACAATGCTGAAGGTGAACTTTAACTGCTGATCAATAAATCTGATAAAGAAATATTAATAGCCAGTTATTTGGATGACAACTAAACCCAAGCTAGTGCAAAAAATGATCACTGAAAAATGCTGTTCTACCAGAGAGGAATGTCAAGTTTAAGGACTTCCATCAAATATGTATTTCATTCATCAATTGTTGCCTATCACTGGTTGATACTAATACATTGCTGAAGCAGGCCCGATATACTATCAACTGCCATATAAAAATGTTTAATTATAACTCAGTATGAGAAGTAAACACTATTGTTTTTTGAGGGATTTTGTGGATTAGTATTCAGGCACACTTTCAGAAACACCAGTGATTATGCGTAGCCTGATTACGTATATGCTCTGTCAGCAAGCCCTAAACTCCACTGTATGGTATGATGTGTGTATACCAGAGCAGAACCAACCTATTTAATGTGCATTGTAAATAGGCAATACCATTCAGTCATACCTGAGGCAGTAGAGGTGCGCCTGACCAGGTCTGAATGCTTCCTGTGTGTTGCAGGGCCGTGAACAGAGAGGACGGGGCTGGACCAGTTCCGGCGCTCCCCCTGCGGCGAAGCTGTAGCAGATTGGCTTTTCTCAGGCGCAGAAGAAGGCCGCCCTTCGTCTGGGCACAGACCAAGAGAAAAGCAAGAAAACTGAACCTCAGTACTGGGCGCAGCCACACGTCAGTGATGCTGGGATGTTTAGCGGCTTCAGTGGAATCACAGGGTCTCCACCGCTGCCGTTTTCTTAATTTGCTTTTCCCTGAATTGAGATTTTGAAATGTTTTGCTATACTTGTATTTTTGTGTAACAAGGGCCAGACTTACCAAGCTTTTTTGCTGGTGCAATGTTTGCACCTGACTTTTCTAAAAAGAATAAAAGGCACAAATTAGAGAAGTAATCACTAGGCAATTCTATTTATTGTTGTATTAATATTTTGATCAGGCTTGCGCCACTTTTGGCACATTCTGGCCCAACTCAACAAATATTTGGTATAATCCATGCCCCACAATTTCAGAACTGAACCATTACTTGGTATTCTGTTTGGCCCTGGACCAAAAGATGAAAAAAAAAAAAAAAACTCTGACTAGCTAATATAGTTTAGGAGAAATTCCTGTTGTCTGGGGACCTGTAGTGCACCTGTAGTGACAGATTAGGGTAATGAATACATGCCTAAACCTTTGGTGACCATATTTACAATACTGAGAAATGAGAACCAGCTTTGGAATACCAGTAAATATTTTGTTGCGACACACAAATAGATTTTTTTTATCTTCAGTTGGGATCATCTTAGTTGCATAAATACATATTTGGAATAAGGCCAAAGAATCCTATTTCCACCTTTTTCCCAGGTGCCTGGGTGTAACCTTTCTGAAAATACGGGCATTTGAAAATGCAGTCCAAGCATTTTTGTGAACAAAAGAAACATCCAGTGTCACTCCAAAACTATATGAGCTAGGTCAGACAAATCCTGAACTTTTCATTTTGACACTGTCTTTGCTGAGATGTTCACATTTATGAGCATCATTTTATCTGGACAGCTCTTTTTGCTCGGGGGAAGAAATACATGCCGAGAACGAAGGAGTGAAACCACATGAGTGTGTGTATGAATGGAAAAGTGTCCTTGGCACAGCTCTGACTACGTCACATGACTTCAGAAGACTCCTGGCCATGACCCAGTTAATATCTAGTTATTTCAAAAGTCTCAAGAGTTTGGACGTAATCTAAATGGGAAAAGTACCCAAAACCAATAAACAAAACAAAAGAAAAGCAGAAACAGCTCATAGGTGTCAGAGAGAGGTACTGCAATATATGACAAGTTTGAGTTACAATTTTAAACTGTCAGAAGGCATCAAAACAGAAGTTATTAGAAAGGTTTCTGCAGAGGTGTGTGAAATCGCTGGCAGTCACCCTTGTTGAAGCGGAAGAGGCTGACTAAGGAGCTGTAGGCGGAGCGCAGGGGGGGCTCATCCTGATCCGGGCTGAGTGGCTTGAAGTGAGTCAGGTGGGAGGGACTGGCAGGTGCCAGCGGCGGCTCCGTGCTCCAGTCCAGCGCAGACGAGGAGGAGCTCTTATCGTCAGCAGCCATGTCACTGCCCCTGTGAGACAAACATAAGAGACTTTAGTTCTGCTAGGCTGCATTCTGCTACAGCTGCCAAAATAAAAATTCTGGTTTCCTAAACAACATTCCATCATTCTATAAAGTATCGAGTCACATTTGAAAAGTTGGGAAGTCTTTAATCGGGATGCATCACAATGTAAAATAATATCAGGACTGCCAGATAACTTCAACCAAAACGCTAATGTAATACAGGGGTCCTCAAGTTACGACGGATATTGATTCCAAGGACAATGATGAGACTCGAATTTGGAGTCGGTTGGAACAATTACCAATCCGAACACAGTTGAAAAGTTGAAAACATAAAAATGCCACTAAACTAGCTTGCCCACTTGAAGTTCGTAAACTTGAAAGGTCATATGCCAAGACCCTGATAAGGTATAGTGTTTTTTATAGTGTAAACCCTAAATATGCCCTAAATATACTCCCAAAATAGGTAATGCCATAAACACTGTACTGTAATTAATGCACGGATATTTTCTTTGGTATGCACTGTTGTTTTCTTCACTATAAACAGGTAAATACAGTTGTAAATTAGTGTAATTTTTAGTAATACAAATACAGTAAAATATAGGGATAACCACCAATAATTTTACATAAATACTTTACTGTTCATCAGAATATTTTACACACACACACACACACACACACACAACATATGTATATATCGGATATCGGTCGGACAGCCCCGATCTCTATATTCCAGTTCATAACATGAACCTGCGAGAATTTCGATCTGAGCGGGCCTTGTTTTGAAAAACAATTCGCTCGTTTGGAGATGCTTAAGTTTGGAAACGCCGAAAATCAAGACGGCTACTTGCAATGTGTATAAAGCCAGTGGTGGAAGTCGGTTGGGTCGTACAATACAACAAATTTAATCAAACACCTGCAGAGATTTCATGACAAAGAGTACCAGGAGACGCTAGCAAATGAGAAGACACCAGGCAGCAGAAGCTCGCTGCCGTTTTCCAAAAAATCAACAAATATACAGCAAACAACCCAAAAGCCAAAGGTATATCAGTGAAGACTCTTAGCTCTCCCTAAGGACCTCTTTGGGGTACTTTCAGGGGTTGTTTTTGCTCTCTCCCTCTCAAAAAACAGTTTGTGTGTGTGTGTGTTCGGGGCCAGGGCGGGACACATAACCAGTGATGATGATTGGTGTGTCTGTACATGTGGTGTAACTGAGAATGCGATGATTGGCTTAGACTGAGTAAATTTCCATTGTTAGCCAATCAGAGGCAAAGTAGCGCTGGTGTTCACACACAAGCACACGCGCGGTAAGTCGCACACATCAACATCCAGGAGTCACAACGACGGCAAGTCCAAGTTCAAAGGCAGCTTTTTGCAAACTGGAAGTTTATGCGCTACTTTTCCCTCGCTGAGGTGAAAGGCAAAAGTGTTTATGTGACGTGCAACTTCTGCCCAGGAGAAAAGCATCTCTCTGCGTCTGTGATTAGTGTACAATGTTTTATATTTATTTTATAGTTATATTAAATTTGATTTTTAAAGTAACGCAATAATTACTTTGCCTCGTAATTAGTTACTTTTATAATTATGTAACTCAGTTACTATTTGTGAGAAGTAACTAGTAACTGTAACTAATTACTTTTTTTTAAAGGTACCTGCCCAACACTGGTGCCAATACCATTAATTTTACTCCATTTGTATAAAAATAAGAGTACTACTGAGTAATGCTAATCATCAAGAGATGTAGCATTCATTTCATCATGTTATGTTTATGCATTGCCCTCCCCCCAACATTAACCAACAACAACAACAAAAAAAAAAACATTCAGGCCAAAAAGCCAGGATTCCGTATTTGTAAGAGTGTGCAATCAGGAAACGTCACCAGTGCTATGCTAAGCCTCAAGCTTGCTTTACATACAACTTTACCTCTAAGAAGATGCCACAAATAAATTTTAAGGAAACTGCATCAATCAGTCACCCGCAAATGAGGAACAGGATGTCTCATGGCTAAATCTGCACTTCCTGCTGGCATAAAAAAATACTTCAGCCTTCACTGATCCGTATGTGTACTTTTGTTTAATACAATATTTGCTTTCTGGCACATTCTAAAAATGGTTACAGCGATCAAGCAATGCCTGGAAAATATTTAATTCAGATATATATGATGTTTGTGAAAGGACAGAGCATCAAATGAGAACATTCATGATTCTGTGTCCAAACCCAGAGGGTACCATCAGCTGATCAGTATCTCAGCTGACATCCATAAACACCAGCATTTGTGAGAGGTGTAGTGCCTGTGAAATGCTGTGAGACAAAAAGAGAAAACTTGAGGTGAATGACGTCAGCTTTGAGTGATCCGTAAAACTTCACTATAACAAACGTGTGTGTGTAAGTGTGTGTGTGTGTCTGTGTGCACAATCTTTGGGTCAAAATGTATTTCCTTTTCAGAATCAGAATTAGAACACTTTACAGATCCCAGAGGAAACTGATACTACTGACAAACACAGATACAATGACAAGAACAGTATAATGTCAAAATAAAACTCTACACTAAATACACTATGCTATGTACACAAAATGTCATAGTGACAGAAGTAGATATAAATAGTACCGGTAAACAAATGTACAACAGAAGTATTTGATTAATAGAACAGGGGTTTGGAGTTATTCCCTGTACTGAGTCTGTTATTGCATGTGAAGGAGCAATACTGCACATACTATTGATACTGATATCATGGTAACATTTACATACTACAATGATACTATTTTACTGCATTCATCTTTCTTGCATTCACGCTAAGCCACTTACATAAACCATTTCTCTCTACTTATCTGATGGTACAGCACAAGCAATGACAGGAGCAGCAAGTGGTCTGATGGTTAGGGAATTGCCCAGGTGTTTAGAAGGTTGTGGATTCGATTCCCAGGACTGCTGCTTGCATTACTGAGGTACTCTTGAGAAAGGTACGTCCCCACATACTGCTCCCTGGGCACTGTGTTCCTGCCTCACCACCGCTTCATTTAATAAATAGGTCAAATGCAGAAACAATTTATATTGTTCACACTGTACACTGTTATGAGTGACATGAACATTTTAGTTGATGGAACTGGAGAGAAGGAATCAAGCATAAGGATCAGTGGCCTAATCCTTCATACTGTGAATTGAACCCTCTTCAGTCACTACTGCTAAATATTATCATTACGTCCAAACTATTCTGTGCAATAAAACAGCCTTACATGTGCAATAAAACTGCTTGTGTCAATATTAATTATACTACTGATCTAACTTAAGTACAATAATATCCTCCTAACTACCATGTGTTATTAGTAAGTCACTTTACTGTAAGTTATTTAAATTAGTGTATTTTCATAGGTTTTTTTTTTTACAGATTTTTTACAGTAACGCAGCTCTACCGGAGAAACACCACACCAGCTTACACTTCACCTTGTCATGTGATAAGGGCCCGAACTCCTGCACAGATTATCATGCTGGCATCGTAACGCTGCTTTATGGGCCCAGTCTGAGGAAACCTAACTTTACCGTGCTGTCTGAAGCACTAAGGTATTAATCATTGACGTGTCGGTGTTAGCTACACTACATGGACAACTATATTGGGACGCCCGACATTCCACCAGCAGGGATTTAATAACACGGCAATCTTTTCAAAAGATTTTGAAATGTTTCTGTGGAAATTTGTGCTCATTCATTCGGTAGAGCATTTATGAGGTCAGGCACGGATGCTGGACGAGCTCTGGCTCGAAATCTCTGTTCCAGTTAATGCCAAATGTGTTGGATGGGGTTGAAGGCAGGGCTGTGTGGACCAGTCAAGTTCCTTTACACTGAACTCCTCCAACCTTGTCTTTGTGGAGCTTGCTTTGGGCACTGGGGCACAGTCGTGTTGGAACACAAAAAGGTCCCTCTCCAAACAAAGCCTAAACCTTAAAAAACTGTGCCCCAATACTTTTGTCCATATCGATCAAATATTGTCCATAGAGTGCAGAGTAGACGACCAGAGCCCACGTTTGGCGCCACGTCGATTTGATAAAATCACAGTTATGAATAAAAATCATATGATCACATTTATGAAGGAAATACACAATCATAACTATTTATGCAGAAACACTCCATAGAAATGTCAAACCTATGAGTGGAGGGATGGATAGATGGATGGATGCCTATACCGTCCAAAACAAACAACATGACACAGCTATGCCACAACTCACACACACCTACAACTAATTTCCTAACATTAAACAACACATACAGTCTAGATAATCGTCACTGTAATGAAAACAGATAATTTTAATCTTAAATATGGAGAAGTGTCAGATCTGTGGTTTGTTAGCCCGGTTAGCAGCATTAGAATCAGACTAAAACAAAGAAACCCAGCATTATTACCCCCCTGCATACCTGTTTGGTAGACATTCACAGCATAACGACACAGTAGGAGAGAATATTTGGCATGTCCTTACTCCACAGAGATGAAAATTTTAATCTATTTCACATGATCCGCCCGGCTAGCCCGCTAGCCTAGAAAACGGTCTCTCACATCCGCAGACGCATGCAACCAATCACAGAGCGCTGGATCATTGTTTTTGTCACGAGACTAGGCATTACTCATCGAAACACAAATATCACGAGGAGCTGCCCATCACTTCGGAATCAGAATAAGAATTAGAATCAGAAAACTACATTGCTCATGGATAAACCTGCTTGTATTACAATGCAAATACACGCACAGATACCGAGACAAGAACAAAATAAAATAAAAACTCTAAATGAATCAACTTTTATTAAAAACTCACAGTCCATCAATTTGAAAAGCACCATACTATACCTAAAGAAATTACTTATGGTATGACTGTACAGAGACACAAATTTTATCAAATATAACATAGAATGTCTAAATAAAATACAATAAAAACGCTGTGGAAATAAACCGGCTTGAATGCATATTACATATACTATATTATATGTTATATACACTAATGATGGGTATAAATGCTATTTATAAGTAACAGATTATTTATTGACTAATAACACTATTGTTAGTTTTCTGAATAAGAAAACGTTATTGATCCCGGAGGAAATTGATTGTGTTATGGTTCCAGTGACAAAGAGTCACAGAGACAAGAACAATATAAAACATAAGATAAAGGTATGATAAAACTTTATTAGTCCCACAGGTGAGACATTTGTTAAAAGTCAAAAGAAATCCAATAAAATAATCTGTAGATAGTCTTTAGATTTCTAATAATTCAGAGGTTAGACTGTAGGTTTTACCCTACTCATTACGATCAATATGTTCTTTTTCATGCAAATGAACCGTCTGCAAATATGATCGAGTGCATACAAAACTAGGGTCAAAGACATCTTACAACCTTGCAGTTATACTGACATCTAGTGGTTATCTCGTGAACATGCATCCCAGATAAGACATGATTGACCAAATTATGGAATACTTTAGATACCTGAGGTTGGGGAAACAACTTTCACCAACAGGCAGGAGTCACAGGACACGACCAACCACAAGTGGCTTTTAAGTGATTCTTCCTTATAGTACTGGAGTCTGGTTTAGTCTTGGGTTACAGAAAAATGAGAGAGCACACCTTTCAGGAACATTTAATGTAAACAAACTTCTACTCATAGTTGAAAGTGATTTATTGCTTTTGACTTTCTAATAAAATGCAACATTTCTGCAGTGCTGTAGTTTAACATCAACACCATGTAAACAAGTGGATGAATTCTACAAAAAACATCATTTAATTTAACAGACATGATAAAAAAAAAAGTCCTTCACAGATTAATTGATAAAAATATACAGACTGAAAGAGATTTATTACAGGTTATACCATTAGATCAGTCATCAACTACCTACCAGCTCTTTTCACTCCAGTTCACTTGAAAAGAAAAGTTTCTTCTATGTATAATATTTTCTGTTAATTAATTGTTTATATGAACTGTTAGTCATATTTGACACCATTTGATTGCTCGTCTGATTAAAGATACAGTCCTAGCAAATGTTGGAATTTTGGGATGCCTTTCACTGTCATCTTTGCATAAAGTGTACAAAAATATAAAGTCATCATTAATGAATAAGAGATCATATGAATGGAAAACTGTTTGGAAATCAGTCACTCGTTAGATTCTGTGGATGCTTCTGATTCAGGTTTGTCTTTAGATTCTATCTGTCTGTTTTTATCCCCTCTCTTACATTCCAGTGCCACCATTTCCTTGCTTAGGGAGTTTTCTTGCCTAGGTGTAGACTTCTTGGGCTTGTGGGCAGCCTTCTCTTTAGATCCTGCCTCATGTTTTTGGGAAGCAGCACTTGAAGACGCCTTTAAGAAGGAAGAACAGCATTATAATTTGGAATTAATTAATCGAAACATCCTAATAAAAAAGTAAAAGTCATCTGTAGGTGCTGTAAATGCATGACAATGCTTCAGTTAAAGGTCCCATATAATCTACACACATACAAATAAGTAGCAAAACTGCCAACTTATTGAATAGATTCAGGGCTGTGATGTCACAAGTCTCAACACTGCTCATTCAATCTACAGCAGTTAAACCTTCCAGTTAAAATTATAAAATTTGTTGTTGGGGCAGATAGTCTGTAGCAGAGTTTTTAGAAGAGTTTGAAAAATAAGTGGTTATAGCATATAGTGTTTTAGTGTTTTTGCTAGTCTCACATCGGCTGAAAGTTACTGCAACCTCTGTGGGTTTCAGTCCAAATAAGACTGTTTGTTCTGTACATTTCAGCCTGGGCTATTTTTGAATGAGGCATAATACAGGACAGCCAGTAGGAACAGTCATTTCATTTCAGATATGCTATTTCCCCTAAAAGCATGTTGATAATGAAAACACAAGTGATAAATGTACTATAGAATGTGTAAAAAATAAATGATGATTTCAGCATAGAGAACCACACAAACATTATTAGGAGTGTGCCAATCAGAAACTCAGTATCGGCGTTAGTTCAGTAGTCACAGGATTGGACAAATAAAACAACATGATCTATCATGTAAATACTACTGTAACTAAACTTTGAGCAATGTGCTGCAAAAGGCGACGTGTCGTGACCTGAGTGGCACAGATGAGCAGCAAGGCTGTGTCCCAAATGACTTAATCCCTACATGGTGCACAGGAATTCAAATGCAAGCTCTTGCACCCACATAAATGGTGTGAATCCTGATGGTTAGGGAGTTGACCATGCAACTGGAAAGTTGTGGATCAGAATCACAGGACTGCTAGTGGCACCACTGAGGTTTGCTTGAGCAAGCTGCGGTCCCCATACACGGTTTTGCGGGCACTGTGTCCATGGCTGCCCACTTGGTAAATGGGTTAAATGCAGAGAAAGAATTGCACATTGTTCATGCCATGTGGTATGG
>JBBMFX010000002.1:7493006-7507668 GCA_037832545.1 Rhabdalestes septentrionalis | reverse complement strand
GTGTGTGTGTGTGTGTGTGTGTGTGTGTGTGTGTGTGTGTGTGTGTGTGTGTGTGTGTGTGTGTGTGTGTGAATAGGGATGGATGATTGGCCAAGATTGGAATTTTTGCTTCAAACACAAAGAAAGATTGGCATTTGTGCAGTTTGGAATCAGAATCAATCATAATAAACCATGATCTATGTGCCCTAAGTAAAAAACAGCTGATTTGTTCTGTTTCTCGTGGTTTCTTAATGTATCATCACTGTTGTGCTGGAGCACAATTCATTTTATTTACAAACCTTGCAAAAATGACTTGTCATAAGCCATATCATGGTATGTATTATGAACACATTGTAAATACATCTTCACATATTGTGATACCCCATTTGCAATAATGCCCACACTTATGGCCAGCCTGAAATGGACCAAGTTACTTGAGCGCTGTACTTCTGCTGTACTCATAGCTCACTTCACCATCGTGATGCTTCAGTCTGTATCTGGAACCCCAGTGAGATAATGGGTGTTTGAGTGGTCTAAGGGGAGTCATATTAGGACACGGCCTGCTGCTGCGTGCTGGTTCCCTCTAGCGCCCTCTGACCCTTCCTTGGCGCCATGACTTCACCAGGCGGCTCGGTGTTGATTGATGAGGTGCTCAGGCTCTTGCTGTCTGATCTCCTGAACCCATCGATCCTTAGTCCAATCAGCTCCTATATTGGCCCAGTGTAGCCACTGTGGTCCAGCCCACGTCAATCCCACACTGACTGCCCTTATCCCAGCCAAGAGTGTCACAATGAGCAACACTCCAGCAGACTAGGGTGCAACTAATCAAATGTGACTGCATAAAAAACCCCAAAATGCGTTATATATATCAGATTCCAATCTTCTCTGCCCCAGACTTTGCTACTGCTTTTAACTCCATCCTGTTCACCTGTGTCTTCTATGTAGCCCCACTCAGTAAGTGTTTTCTCTAATGTATGTCTTTATCTTTTGATTGTTTGCTCAGTAGCGCTAGTTTCTTGGTGTTCTTCATGCTGTTACTCTTTTGTGTGTATGTGAGTGTTGTTTTTAGTTCTCAAAATTCATCCATTATCGTAGCCACTGATTGGGAGTCATGTCTGGGCAAAACACTGTGTGCAGTTCACCAATCAGTTACAGGGTAGACACCCATATACATCACAAACTCTCAGGCGATTTCTTCAGTTGGGATACATGTCTTTGAAATGTGGGAGGAAACCGGATTAAACAGCAGCAACTCATTCAGGAATCAACCCAGGACCTTCTTGATGTGTGACAGTGCAAACTGCTGTCCCAACATGGTGTCCTGTTCTAAATCAGTTACAGGGTATACACGTAAAAACAAAATCACACACACACACTCACAGCTAGGGCCAATTTCTGTAACTGGCCTGACATGCATGTTTTTGAGCTGTGGGAGGAAACCAAAGTACCAAGATTAAAACCCATGCAGATATGTACTCCACACAGGAAGGAGCCAGGCTGTCCCAATCTGTGTGGGCTGTGTGAACCAATGCCCCAACATGCTGCCTTATTCTCAAAATGCATTAGATTAAAACCACCAACTTGCCCTCACATTTATCTCCCCATCTCTCCCATCTTCATTACTGTACACATTTACATTTTCTCAGCTTCTTTTGACATTTTTGAAGGTCTTCAGCTGGAAGACATCGACCATTCCTCCAAATGGAACCAGCAGTGTTTTTTTGAAGTTTTTTAGACTCCACACTGTGGAAAATGAAGCCAGCTCAGTGCGGAGAATGTCATGACATGCTGATCAACTAAATAAGAATTTTGTCTTTAAAATGTATGAAATGATGAATCATGCTTTATATTACCAAAGACTCAAGTTAAGAAGTTAAAAAAAGGTCAGTTTGACTGATTTCAGGTTGATTTTAAGTTGATCTGGCAACAATGCTTTATATCTGGCCACCCCCTTGACACCCTTCATGACATTTAAGTGTTGCTTCATATGTAACATTAAAAAGCAGTAGGTTTTTTTGATGCAGTAGGTTTGACAGATAATCTTGAGATTGTTTTTGTGCCTCCTCCGATTTTTAGACATGTCCTTGTCATTGTTTGCCAAGTTCGTATCTTGGGGTGTGATTTGATTACAAATCAATTCATTTGAGTCAAGCAATTAAGCCTCCTCTGTGGCGCTTTTAAAACATATGCGCTGATTAATATTTCACGCCCTGTGCCCAAAATAGACATTAACAAGCCTTGTTCTTGGAGCCTGCTTAAACATGCAAATGGATAGCAGTGTATGGAAAGCAGTTAAAAACTCCTTCTCCGAGTAAAACACAGGAGAGAAGATCTTTAATTATTCAGCATTAGCGTCTAATTTCTGATCATGGCTGGATGAGTGGCTTATGAGCAGAAGCCTTTAGAAGCCCGTTTACATGCCAAAAGATGTGAAAGCATGCTATTGGTGTTAGAACTCTTTTATAGCTTCTCCCTTCTTTCTTTCTTTCTCTCTCTTTCACTTTCCTTCCCCTCCCCATCCCTGCCTCTCTCTGTGAGAGCTCAGGCTGAGCAGGCCGGCCTACAGACTGTTTAGCTCTGGCAAAACGTAATGAAGTCTATAAATCTTGTCATTTATTGGTGACAGAAGGCACGGTGAGTAATACTGTGACTATAGTGTGTAACGCCGAGAGAGTGAGAGGCCGGGCCGGTTTAAAGACCCACAGTCTATAGAGCAGCAAAGGCTTTAAAACAATCGAGTCATTAAAAGGGAGGTTGCGTACTAGTACTTTACATGGTGTAAGAACAGAGCTTTAGTGGGGGATTATTTTTCTCTATCCATTAGATTTATGAAACAGCAATTCAATTATGCTTACATTCTGTGGTTTCAGCTACATTGTTGGTGCAGTCATGCATGTCCCACATGGGGAAGTTAACGGAACTGCGAATGATTCTGCTTCAGGTTGTGATCTGGACTTTGAGGTGACTCTTAGTGAGAGAATGGAATCCAGTCTTCATATAACAATAATACGATGACCAATCTTGTCCATTCTCATATTACAACAACTCTGGGTTGAGATGCGATTTTCATAGCAGATGATTCACATCATTTATTTATTCTGCAAACCATTCAGTGACCCATTGTGGCCCGATGATGGGGGACTGTCATCCAGAGACTATTCTCATCTGGATAGAAATGTTCAATCGCAGAATAAAGATGATTAGACAGAATAACTTTGTATTGATTTTGAGTTCGCTCCAAGGGTACTGGTGGAGCCAAACCATGACAGCAAAATAACCAACCACAGTATAACAGAGCTTCCATGTCTTCTCCATTTCCCGCATTCAGGCCCCTGTTGTTCTAGCGTTCACCCCACATGCACTCGCTCACTTGTGGAGAATATGGGAGAACAAGGAGTCCATAAAGGAGAACATCTGACCTTGTCACTGTTTTCCACAGCTTTGTAGACTATTGCCTATGGCTTTTCAACACAACTGCGCTGGTTATTTTCGTAATGAGACGCTTACTTACTGCATCCCTCTCTGTGTTGTTGTGGACAAACTGTTCTTGGTGACACAGTCTGATCACTGAAAGTCTCAGGAGGAACAGCTGCTCTTCTATTCACTGATGACTCTCCCACAGATTTAACTGCAGATGTCACTTTATGCACTGTTACTATTCAAACACTAGCTAGTTTTGTGAATAGAAAACTAAAAAAGAGCACAGTCTGAACGGAGCGCTCCGAAAGGCGTCTGGATGTGCCACCCCTATACTCTGATATAGATTTACCTGAATTTATATTTGGAGTACTATTAATGTAAAAAAAGAATCTTCATAATAATTTAGAAGTAAAATGTGTTAGGTTCTCAGAAAATAAATCAGAATGTGACTGAATCCATGAGTCCTGATCCGTGTAAAACTGGGGGGTTACTGTTTGCTAAATTCTAAGACTGCAGCTCATCATCAACTGTGTTTAACCTCGCTCACTACATGTGAACAGTGGGGGTTTTAAAAGGCACAGGAAAATAAGGGAGCCATCAGAAAGCTAGAAATACAAGAGAATGTGAATATTCAATGACAAAGAGATATTGGTGTTAAGAAAGATCTTACCCATTAAAATGAGCAGAACACAAACTTTGCACATAATTGCCACATTTTCTGCACTGTCTTTGCACACATGTACTGTACATCTGATCCCATGGGTTTAATTTGTGCTTTTCTCCTGCTAAGCATTCTTTCTGCAACTGGTCTGAGGCTCCTGTCTCCTTCCAGTCACTGGTGCCGCTGCCATTGTTACAGAAAGTCTCTCTGCAACATGGTCTTTGGGGGTTGCTTGTTTTTTGCAAGCAGAAGAAAATTGTTAAAAAATCTCTGCCTAAGCTGCTCAAACTCCACGTTTTGTGTGAGACATGTTGACCCACATGTGGCCTGTAAACTGCATGTTTAGAATTATGTTAATCTCACCTAAAACTGTTGCAAATGGTCTAATACAGGGGTCACCAACCTTTTTGAACTTGAGAGCTACGTCACGGGTACTGAGCCACACGAAGGGCTACCAGTTTCATATACTAGTATAGAGTTGACCTAAACTTCATGTCTAATAATTTTTAGATATAATTTTAAAATAGATAGAATAGCAACAGGGTAAAATGACATGTTAGACGTTGCTCACTGGTGAGTAGTGCTATTTTGTTTGGACCGGTTTGTGGGCTACTCATTTGGTCCTTGAGGTGCACCACGTTGTTGACCCCTGGTCTAATACATCTGTCCCACCGAGTCATATCTGACACACTTGAGTGAGTTGGACCAGTTGTGCTGACGCTGGGAAAATGTCTGACTTTGCAGGGCAGTGTGCTGAGAGGAACTCAGGTGAGAAACGTTGTTAAAAATTAAGCGCCAGTTATGGCGAAATCCCGTACCAGACACTGTATTCTAGGTTCAGCCTAAAAGCCTGTCTGGGGCTGACCATGAAACAGACAGTCCCTGAGCTGTGTGCCCTCTGGGTAAGGGGTGAGAAAGAAAAAGACAGAGAAAAGGGAGAGAGGTGCGGAAGTCAGCAGAATGCTGGCCCACTTTGAGTTGCTCTCTGCCCTGTCCTGGATATTTCTTAGGGTGGACACACTGCACACACACTCAGCGAAGTTCCCCATGTTCAACGAGAGAGTGAATTTGATGTGTGTGTGTATGTGGGTGTGTGTGTGCATGTGTTTGTTTGAGCATGATTTGTCCCGCCAAATGCAAAAAATGGTCATGAATGAGCATGCAGACACAGTGTGTCAAAAGGACCAGATTTTCGAACACTTCCCATCAAACAGGCACACCGAATCGCATGATGTGCTCCACAATGCCGAAGACTTTCTGACAGTGAGTGGGCAGCGTGTGTCTGTTATGTGGAATGTGTGAGGTGGCGCAGTAGGCTGCGTGTGTGTGTCTGACAGCGTCTCTATTTCTCTGCCCAACAGTGCTGCCTTGACTCAAACAGTCGCCCTGAGGCTGCTATGACAGGACCAGCTGTCAGCCACCCATCAGTAAAAGTCCTGGACCACAGAGCATTCACTCTCTCTCACATCTCCTGTGTGTGACTCGAACTGTTCAGAGCTTGAAATATTTGTCTGTACTCAACAAGTCCAGAACATCAGGTTCGGCCTGAGATGGGTTCAGACGTCATTTCTCCAACACAAGGACTCAATTTTTACGTTCAGGGTTCTCGAAGTCTATCTCCCACCTGACACCAACAGTTCTACCTCCATCCCTGCTTTAGTTTGTTCTCCCATTCTTCACTAGCTTTTAATCTGCTGTGCCTGTGTTATGTTTGTTATCAAAAACTATAAGGCCAATGGTACACTGTAACTTAAAAGCTCTATCAGTAGTAAAATGGAGTTTTATTGAGGTTTCTGATAACTGGATCTGGGTGTTCAGACAGAATGTTATCTGACTGTGACGGACTTCGGACACAAGTTTGAATTCACGTTATAATGGTGCTGTTCTATTCGAATCTCTTTCTGTTTGGATGGCTGTTTTTATTTGAACACCTTGGCAGGCCTGTCCTGTCCAAATCACCTCTGCATTGAGTGGCACCCTGCTCCAGGCTTCCATGTGAATGGAAATGTCAGGTGATCATCATTCTCCAGGAAGGCCATCAGAGCTTGGCTCTCACTATGCCATTCCCTCCCTCACGCAACACTTTCAGACGTTGGAGAAACGCCACGCCGGGTGCATACAGAAGAGGCTTCTGCTGGTGAATCAGAGCAGGAAACCTGAGGAACAGACGCTTTGTGGCCCCGCCAGTGAGTCACTGGTGCTGTCTCAGGCTGCATCTCCCTCCTCCTCTTCTTCTTCGTCCTCCTCTTGCACCTCTTAGACCATAGTCATTCATTCAGACAGGTGAGTGAAGAAACACTATGTCCTTGCTCCATAGGCGGTTTAAACGAGGGCCAAAGGGGGCCTGGGCCCCTGTGTAGGATTGCTCCTGGCCCCCCTTTATGGCCCCCCTGCATTGAAAAGCCAAAGATTGAAATTTAAATTTCTTATCGTGACATGCGCTGGCTTGAAGAACGGAACTAAGGCTACCTGTCTTCTAGACGAACTACCTAAAGTGCTACACACGCACGCTGACACCCGCACGCAACACCTCCCACGAACATGCACCCCTTCCGGGTTGTATGTGTGCCCCCCCAAAAACACACTGGCCCTCCCTTGGCCCCCCCTGGAAATTTTGGTCTAGAACCTCTCTTTTTGAATCAGTTAGACTCCATGTTTTATGGAAAACACAATAGTTATGCACTCACAGAAGTATTTGGAAGTATTTCCAAGGATTTATTTATTTAAATTGCATGTATAGTTTCCATCCATTCAAATGATTTATATTGAACAGAAACAGGCCAATAAACTTGCCAATGCATATTTGTCAGTCACATGTAAATAAAACAGTTAAGAATGAGATTTATGTAATAATACCAATAAGCCCAATGTGATTTGAATAAACAATGGCAGATTTATCTTTAAATCTAAGTGCTGTTATTAGCCATAACCCTCACCTGAAGCCCCACTGCTCCGGCAGAAAGTTTGATCAGCAGAAAGTTAAATCAGCTATGATCCTTCCCGAACCCCTTTCTGAGTGAAGTGGCACAAACAGTGCTTCATTGAAAACTTAACTGAGATTATCACCAGTTTATTGCGACTACTTTTTTTTCCCTGGCCTATCAGTGCCAGCCCACTCTGCTGTAGCCTACTCAGTGCTAGCCTACTCAGCACTAACCTCTCCCTGAGGCTCTCCCACAGAGGGCCGATCAGCTTAGGCTTCGCTTCACCAGCTCCTGCCAGTATGTTTGGGTTGTGTTGGCCATTGAGTGGAAAGCATCCAATTTTTTTTTTCTGCCCAGAGCACTTTTTTTGACATTCTCTCACTGACATGTTTTCACAATCCATTCACTGCGTGTAAAGCATCTTTTAAATGCAATCGAGAGCGGAAGTGAGTGCCCGCTCCTTTTAATGGCAAATCTCACTCATGAATAATTGCAACCATGAATACTTTCTCTAAAATAAGCCCTTCACTCAGAGCCCAGCAAGGGGAGACTTTGGCTGTAACCCACTTTAGCTTAGTTAAGCTACATGTGCGCTCTCAGGAGCTGACTGGTGGAAGCAGGCTTACCCTGATCTTCCAACGTTTTGAGAGAAACCTCATTAACCTGCACATGTCTATGCAAATAAAGCAGCCATTTCTACTGGTAATGTGCTCTTCTTCTTTAACAGGACGCCTTAATGCTGTTTTTGCATGCATGTTGTTATGCACAGAACAAAGTGCATAACAAACAGGTGTCTTGCTCAAAGTGGTTTCACTGGCACTTCTTAAATTCAAACCCTCAAATTTCTAAGTGGGGAGTCAACTCCATAACCACTAGACCGCCAGATGCCCCACGTCAGCTCATGATAATTTCTGGGATCTGCCATGATATGATACAATTATCAGTGTTCAGGATTCAGGTAAAGTGTTATCCAGCATTCTGACACATTCACTGAACTTAGCATCAATATACATCTGTCCCACCTATTTAGGAAGCAGATTCGAACAATTTAAAGTCTGTGAACATGTTTCTGACAAAATATTAGGATTAATATGGCTAACTGTCCTCAAGCAAGAAGAAAAAGAGCGAAGAGTCCAATTTTTGGGAGTCAGTGTCCTGGCCTGCTGCGGCCGGTATAGATGCTTCACTGCAGGTACGATGTGAACAGATCAGTGTGGGCTCTGCCAGGTTAGTGCTTGTTGTGCCACCCACCAGAACACTTAGCCAACCTGCTGCCCACGACCAGCACACTCCAGCTCACAGTGTGCACACATGGCCACGGAGCCAGTGGGCAGGCAGAAGAAGAGGAGGAGGCCTGGTCTCAGGAGAGCATGCTGACATGTCAGCTGAGGTGACTGGAGTAGGCCATGCTGTGCTCTCTTTTTCTACCTCTCTATTCATCTCCTTTCACTATATCTCTGCGTGAGTTTTCTTAAAGGGGCCATTTTCAGCACTTTTCAGCACTTTTTGTCCCCCCAGAGTTCACTTAGAGCCGTTGGTTTTGTTTGGAGTTGTGTGGTTTTGTGTACTACAAACAGACACAAGTCATTTTTACTTTCACATTTTCTGACCTCTAGTTATTCAAGTCCAATAGCTTGCAGACTCCTGATAATCTTTCATTTCCATTAAAATTAAGGGTACTAATACAGAGAGCTTTCTTGATACCCCTTCTAACTGACACTTGACACTGAGCATGGCAACCCTAGTTTCACATATAGCTGCTTCAGGGTGTCATATTCTATTCTATTAGTAATGTATACTTTTGTGGTACAATGTGACTTCAGTACGGGTGTAGTGGCTGCATTAAACTGCTGAAGGCTCAGTGGGAGCTCATATATAAATATCTTGTGACATCACAGTCACAAGGAATTGAAATGAATTATGACTGAAAAATGTGGAGTGTGTTTGCAGTTTAGTTTCTGTTTGGGCTTTATTTATTTAAGTAATTATTCACAGTTCATCACAGTCACTTCGAGAAGTAAGTCTATGTTTGTTGTCTTATTTGCTCTAATTTAGCTCTAAAAAACAAGCAGTGCAGTTTGCTTGTCTCATTCCTTTCAGTATTGGGGGCTCACAAGAGGTGCAACCATCTAATTGTGGGCCCTGTCCTGCTTGTTTGCATTTCTCGTTAGACCGTGGGCCAAAGGTGTAGTCCATAGTTGATGTTTCTAATATTATACATTAGCTATGTGTTGTTTCTGTAAATACTCTATACTTGATATATTTCAATGATAAACACATTCTGTGTTGTAATGAACAAAAGACAAAAAACGAATCCATAGAACTTGCCATTTTAAACCTGTATTTGCATGAGAGAACTACAGTGTCATATTCATAACAGCCCAAGAACAGCTGGGCTTCAGGCTGTAGATGAGTTGGTGGGGGAAATGTGTTAAAAAAGGTGTTAAAAATAATTTACTGTGCTAACACCTAAATAATGTGCTACATATGTCACCATACATTTCTGTTTATATAGGGGCTTTGGTGACAGGACACTTAACAATATGCTTTAAACCTTGAAGGTTTAGGATTCGAGTGTTTACTCTCAGTCCAGCCACATACACAAGTACACAGAGGGTCGAAATAGCATTCTCCGAAGAAAATAGTATTAAAATAAGAATGTTTGTTTCTATCTATACTACACTTCTGTATACTGTACTGTATTGTTATTGGCTTCCTAATGGGACCCCCTATAATATTCTAAGTGAGGTGTTTGTAAACTTAGATATATTAATAAATATATGTTAACTTTTAACCCCCCCTTTTTACCTTCACTGTTGCTGTGCTGCTGTTCTGTTGTGTTCAATAGTGCACCTGTGGTCCAAGAGGACGATATTTCATCGCACTGTGGACTATATGTATATGGCTGAGAAGACAATAAAGCTTTATTCCTTACTTACTTACTTACGTACAAAGTGTAGAGACAAAAAGTGCTACAACATTATAATGCAGCATCAAAGTACCAAATTGTAGCATCAAAGTACAAGAACATGCAGGTAGTGCAAATAAGAGTGTATTCTGAGGTGGAGCAGCTTTTTTACATTTATAGTAGCAAGGCAGTGTTTATTAAAAAGTGTCGGTGTATTGACTTTTGGATAGCTAAAAGTATCATGATGGCATTTGCATAGTAAATTCGTCTCATTTTAGCCTTTCATTGTGTGAACTGCTCCGAGAGCACGGTAAGTCAGCAGCTGATCAGAGGCTGTATTTTTCTGCACGATAGGTCACTGCTTTGCGGACAAATGGGCCCCCCTCCTTCACTTTCCTGTGGTCCCATGCCTAGCTGTGGAGATATAGTTGCAGGGTCATATATCAACCTGCTCGCTGAGGAAAGAGGCAGGTCTCTTAACTGCAGCCTCCAGGGGTTTGTGGCTTCTCCGAAGGCTCGCGGAGAAAAGCTGACGATTGCGCCAAAGCCTGCGAGTGTGCTGAGGCCTGCCTCCGGGATCAAAGTGGTCGCTTCATCTTCTTACTGTATCTTTAACAGGGCCCTTGGGACCCTAACAGAGCAGTCAGTGAATAATTGAGGCAGCTCGATAAAGACTAACTTAATTTATTGTTTATTGCCATCTGCACTTCAACTCTGCATTGATTTCTTTTTGTCTGGATGTCGAGCAGTTTCACATTTCCATATGAAATAAGCTGACTGGACAGGCAAGCGAGAGGATTGCTCATGAATCATTTCACTTCTTGCGACTCCTCCAGATTTGTTAACGTTCGTAACCTCAGCCCTGACTAAAAGTCTTGCATTGCGCACCATTCTCTTTGTTCTAGGCATATTTTAATTATGCAGCATGACTCACCGATATTCCACTTTTAATGTGCATGGAAATCTTGAGGCCCGGGGTCTTTTTATAAATTGGAGCTTTGCTTGGGACATGAGTGTGTTGCATTGGATAATACATCTAGAAAATTATAATCATTAGAAGTTTAAATGTGCTGTTACTCTTTAAGGTACTATTCGCTGTACTACATAGATGTGATTATTAAACGTAATCATATGATAATGCA
The DNA here is from genome assembly GCA_037832545.1 of Rhabdalestes septentrionalis. NCBI lineage: Eukaryota > Metazoa > Chordata > Actinopteri > Characiformes > Alestidae > Rhabdalestes > Rhabdalestes septentrionalis. Next base: position 7,496,634 of record JBBMFX010000002.1, on the reverse strand, counting down.
ATAGCCTTTTAGTGCTTTTGCATGTGATTTACACTTTTGACTTGTAGAGGTCAATGACTGGAAAAAATGGCAAAATGTAAAGGATTGTTTGTTTTTCCACAAAACGACAGTATCAGTGTGATGTCGATTTGTGATAATATGTCTTCTACTTACAAATGACAGTTAGAATTTAGTTTGTAAATAATGTTTAGTTAATACATTTGGACCGGTATTGCTGAACTAATGTTTTTGCAAATTAACATTGTTCAAGCTTAAATGCAGACACTGAAGCTTATTCAAGGCTTCCTGTGTGAAGCTTGGAACAAACAAATCCATTTGCTTTACTCCAGTAAAAGCCTTGGCTTAGAGCAGCAGCCCTCTACTTTCCATGACTGATAGCAGACAGAAGACTACTGTTTGTGACTTATCTTACCTTCTAGAGTGACCTTGTTTCCTTTTTTAATTATTTTATGACTACATTTTACAGATGTTTAGTGATTATAATACAAATTCACTACACGCTTCTGTAAGTGCTGGGGATACGTAACTGCAAAGAGTTAAAGCAACTTGTCAAATCCAGTTATTCAGGCAAGCTATTATCATTTCTAGACTGACATGAGAGTCAGTCTGAGAAGCATCTGATCACTGGGTGCTTCTCATTAAGGAGCTAGACTTCAGCAAGTGTATGTGATTGGACACTCCAGTGCCCTGCTCCTCACAGGCGCGGAGTGTGAGCTGGAGGGATTGCAGGGTGCCGCTGATAACCTTCTCTAAAAGCAGCATGGCACAGGCCTGACACCACCATTGATTGTTTACAGGCAGAGAGTGTGGCATGGTGCCAGGGATATGAAGCCAGTAGAGGGGGTGGGGTGGGTGGTGGGGGGTGAGAGCGGCTATTGCACTGTGAGAGGGTTTGGTGTTCTGTTTGTGTGCAGAAAATCCTTTTGTTTCCCTGTAATTTTTTATTTGAATATTTCTACTCAGGTACACAGAGCATCCTTAACATTAAAACACCTGCCTAAGTAAGGCTCCTGTCAGGCTCTGATCCATCAACGCATGGACTGTGAAAGTGTGCTGGGGGGCCTGTTACCAAGATGTTAACAGCAAATTCTTCATGTCCTTTAAGTTGCAAGGTGGGCTTGTCCTAAAGTTTATCAAATGCAGGTCGCAACTGCCAACTCTGTCTCTCACCAGTCGCAAGGGAGGCTAACATCTTTGGTCTGGAAGGAGAAACAGGAATTCACCTAACTTGCCTAATGTATGCACTATAAGTGACCTTTGTAAATTGCAACAATGCAGTCTTTCATTTGAGAACTGCAGAAACTTTCAAATCCACAGGAGCACCTGGACAAAACTAAAATCTACTTCAGACTTCCACAGAAACTGTGTTTGAATGATGGATGTACCTTTGGATAATTGCCAAAATATCTAATCATGTATTTTTGATCAGGGCATGGCAGAGCAGAACTTCTGACACAAAAGCTTTAAAGGTTAACTTTTGTTTGTTTCAGTTTTAAACTGTGTTTGAAGCATTTAGCCACTCCTTTGCTACCCTGGCAGTATGTTTATGGTCATTGTTGTGCTGAAAGACACATCCACAACTCAACTTCAGTGTTCTGGCTGAGGGAAGGAGATTCGCGTCAAAGATTTTACGGTACATGGCCCCATTAATGAGATCATCCAGTGCTCTTAGAAGAAAAACCTCACCAGCATAGTGTTTCCACCTCCAGGCTTGACTGTGAGGCAGGTGATCTTCAGGTCATATTCAGCATTCCTCTTCCTCCTCACACGGGGGGCTGATTTTGGTCTCATCTGACCACGGCACTTTCTCCCAAGATTGGCTGTGCATGTGCCTTCTAGATCCGGGGGACTTTGCAGTCACTGCAAGATTTCAATCCATTATGTTGTAGTGCATTACCATTGTTGTTCTTAGTGACTGTGTTCCCAACTTCAGACCATTAACAAGCTCCTCCTGCAAAATACTGCATGGAGCTCCAAACAGAGGGCAACTGATGGTCATTTTATATTTGTTTCATTTCTTTTTGTCACATCCCTTGACAGTTGTCACCCCCTTCGACAGCTCTTTGTCTTGCCCATGGTGGTGGAGAGGTTACAATAGAAGAAACTGATTCTGTAGACAGGTGTATGTTATACACTTAACTTGTGAAGATCAGGAGTAATTGAGTAGTAATTGATCATATACTTATTTCACTCAGTGACATGCAAATCCATTTCTAACTTTAATGTAACATTAAAATTTAAACTAATTAGAGAAACTAGAGAAATTAGAGAGTTCAAATTTGTGCAGGGGATAAAATAATTATTTTCCCCACTGTATAACCCTGTCTCTGGTTCACCAATAGAACTTCCAGATTTGGCAGGTGCTAACCACAGACACCACCTGGAACACAATACAAGACATGATATTTTAGAAATGCTCTGACCCAGGCACCGTTCACATCACAAGATTCCAGCATCCAGGTGATTCGAAAAATTGTCATAATATTACAAGCTAATAAGCTGCATCATTAGGCAGACCTACTTTGTATCTACATTAATTGTACAAGGTATTAGTTCCACTGACCAACAAGGAGCAGGTTTTATTTTGGTACTTCAGCTGTAAAAGTGGTTGTGTGTGTGTGTGTGTGTGTGTGTGTGTGTGTGTGTGTGTGTGTGTGTGTGTGTTGCACACACTACACCATACACAAAAGCGCTGCTAGAGTTTTACACACCATATTGTCTCTTCTAGTCTGAGTCCACCAACCAAAAATATCCAGCCAACTATGTCCTGTGGTCAGAAATTGACCACTGACGACAGACTGGAGTATGACACAAGCCATGTAGCACCAGATGATTAACAACTTTACAAATGCAAACTGGACCAACAGGTTAAACGTCTTAGATAAAGTGGATATTGCATGGACACAATGTTTAAAATCTCAGTGCACTGCTGTGTGTGATAAAAATAGAATGTGTCAATAATGTGCAGATTCTGACCCACCTCACCAATAACACCTGCTCACAGCGGCGGAGCCAGGGCAGGGGCCCTGTCGTCGCACCGCACTCTGACCGCACGTCTTGTTCAGAAGAGCTTGCTGAATTCTGTAATCGGTAAAATCTCTTAACTGCTATGTTCTTCCTGTGCACTGCAGTAGTTAGCGCTCTGTATCAGCTCAGGTGTTCCGGGAAATTCAGTTCCCTCTGTTCCCCCTGTCGCGCGCTGATTCGAAATCATGACGTCACCCGCTTCTCTTTAGTTAGACGGTTTCACTGTCGTTTTAATGTCTTTCTACGAACCTGCTGAGGCAAACAAGCCGTATAGTATAAACTATCACATGCCTTTTCGACGTTTCTTTATTTTTACAGATACTAATTTAAATGACTTAATTGCTGAATAGAGATACAATATTTCTTGGTCAAAATGGTAGCCTTGCTTGTCAGACTGTATTATGTGTGACGGTCTATTGTATTCACATGTAACTATGAACGTGGGTGATTTTCAGACACCTTACATGCTTATTTAACCAAATTGTAATTGGAAATATTATTTCCTGTTTTTCGGTTCCTTCTGATAAACCTGCACAGCAACTCTGGACCTCAGTCCTAATAACACTAATATATTCACATGTATAAATGTACCTGATTGATT
>JBBMFX010000002.1:7441993-7463551 GCA_037832545.1 Rhabdalestes septentrionalis | reverse complement strand
TAGGGAGGCGTTAAGTAAGACAAAAATAATATGTATGTTTTGTACATATATAAAAAAGAAAGACACACACACACACACACATATATATATATATATATATATATATATATACCAGTATATATATAATAATTAAACTGTTAAACTGTCATAAAAATATGCTTCAGGCATCAGGGAATGTATAAGTTATCCATTAATTCAGGACCGTGCTTGTCAGAGCTCTCTCCCTTCACACAGGAAGAACAGTCTCATATGCAGACTTCCATTTTTGCTTCTTTATGGAAGCTCAAAAACAAAACAGGCTCGAGGGCCTGAAACAGGATACTAGCTTATTTTAAACCACAGGAGATAAGATAAATGCTCAGGATAACATAATAAAAGTCCCTAAAGAAAACCAAAATCCCAACTCAAGAATGGCCTCTAGTGGCCGCTAACGGTACGTTACAGTGCTGAGAACTTTAGAGGGGTGGGTGCTCAAATTATGGCAGGGATAGATGCTGTTTTGCCAAAAAGGGCACTCCTTAAGCACCCCCTTTCGCACGAGCCTCAATTCAAGTAATCGCTGTCTGTGAAGTAGCTTTTAGAGTCATTAAACACTCTAGACACTTGGTTCCTGTCACCACAATCAGGGACCAATTCTGACACAGTTTGTCTAGAATGGGACATTTCACCCAATCTGAATAACTCACTCTGAAACATCAGCTGAACTTGTCAAGCCATGTAGCTGCAAGGTGAGTTTTTTTCCTCATTCAATTCATTCTTTTGCATACAAGAAACTATTAGCCTAAATGAAATAGTGTCAGATCTAAACTGGTTTTATAATAAAAAAAATGTTACTGTTCAATGTTCATTCAATATATGAGTAGAGGAGGTCAGAGACAGTGACGAAACCCGGATACTGGTGTAAGTCAAAACTTACCCTAGCCGAAATTGCTTACCTATTCTAACACAGTTGTAATATCATAGTCTATAACATAAGAGCAAGCCACAAAAAATGGACAAGGACATAGACATACTGTATTTGTACACTGCATTATAGTGTAGAAATTTTTTTATCCCTGTCGTTAGCTTGCACACTAGAAGGGGCATTGCAAGTTGGGAGAGGGTGACCGACCTATTGGAAGGAGGAGACTGGAGAGGCATAAAAACATGCAGAAGGTGCTGGAGATAGTGACTGATCTCTATACATACTCTTGGACATGATCTTTATCCGTGAGAATTGTTGCTACAGTAGAGCAGCCAAGCATGTGGCTGGTGTTTGTTGCTGATTCTCCTATTTCTGATCTCTTTACAATGTCTAATTTCACTTCCACCATGATGGCTTTCCTCTTCTTCAAAGCACCACCAACTGAAGCTGCTGACTTTCGTTCAGAAGCCAGGATAAAAGCCAAGAAGTTGCCAAACAAAGCAACTCAAATGGAACACTTGCACATTAATAAGCCTACTGGGAGATACCAATGACCTCACTCATACACTTCATGATTGTGTATTGTGCATATTCTTCTGCTGTGCGCCACTAAATTAGTATGCCCACCTGAGCATCGTAACCTCGATATGGCATATATCAAGACACTCATAACTCAAGGACCCCCTGTATGCAAATTTGTATCACTTCAGAATAATAAAAACTACTTCAAAGACATTTTTTTCCAGAGTAAGAAGAATCACAAGACGTTTAGCTAGTGGACATGAATGGGTTAATTCTGCTTTAACCAGACATACGTATTATCATAAAACAGATTGTTCCCTCAGTCGAAAGATAATCAATAACTGCAAATAATCCTGTTGTAAAATGTTTGTTTGGATTTCTGGTCTGATATCTGGTAGCTAATAGCTAATTTGCCAAAATCACCGCGAGATCAGCAGAGGAGAAAAATGTTTCACTCCTTGTAGGCAGACAGAGAAGAGAGATGAGTGAACCCAAGGGCGTCAGAATTATGAAATGTAAGGGCGACGCGTCCCCGCTGAATGAAAGGTGATGACGCCCAAGAGTGAACCTGCAACTGATCTAACGTCGGACAGTACTGTTTTTAACCATAAGCCGCTCAGTCAGATACCTCATCACCTTTGACTGGCTGTGTGATGAGCTCATTGAGTCATAAGCTACATTTACATTGCTAACTCCATATTTCCAGTTATTTTGGTGAGAGTAGCTTAACAGTAATGCAATAGTAGTGTAAAGCCTTACATTTTAAATACAGTAATATTCTATTATAACAAATTAATTTTAAATGATAGTAACAAAAAAAATAATGCATTACAGTTTTGAAGTAACTTGCCCAACTCTGGTTTTCAAAAGTGCAACCGATTATATGTCTGTTAATGCGGTAGTAATTAACTTTAGCTTTATAGAACACAAAGAGTACCTTTGCAAAATGTCCCACAAAAAGACACATTGTGCTGTTTGCCAATTTTGTCGATTCACCATGACAATATAATTGAAAAGATAAAATGAATTTGATTTAACGAGTAATGACACTTTACAGTAGTGCCTATTTTCTCTAAAGTCGGTCCAAGAAACTTGATGGAGATTCTAGCCCTAGTCTGTTTTTGGGTCTTGGTCTTGGTGTCGACCTGCCTTAGTCCTGGTCTCACCTAAGAGGGTCTTGGTCTTGGTCTTGGTCGTGATGGCTTCCGGTCCCAGCAATGTCTTGGTCTCGGTTTAGGTGGTCTTGACTGCAGCACTAGGCAGCGCGCAAACTGGTGGACGGAGTATCTATAAGTGAAAGTGATCGACCGGTCATACACACCACTGCACACTGCATTTAACCCATTGAAGCAGGGGGCAGCCAGGAACACAGTGTGTGTTGAGATGTTACCGGGGAGCGGTGTGTGGGGACGGAACCAGGGAGTGGTGTGTGGGGACGGTACCATGCTAACCCCTTAAATAAGTCATTTTTCTTAAAATGGGTTACCAGTACCAGTTCTCAACGACACTGTAATGTCATACAATAGCATAATCTGCTTCTAGGTGCTAACTGTCCAATCCTGGATAGGCGACATGACTCTCAATTTTGGCTTCTATCACTCTCGTCCATAGAGACGGGCTAGGGGAGCAGTTGTGCTGTGATGGGCTCGGTAGCACTGAGAAAAAAAATGGAACCAATGACACCAGTGACAGGACGCAGTACATGCCCATTCTTGTCCTTTCTTGGATCCATTCCTCACCCTCTGGACACATCACAGTTACCAGAGCTAGAGAACACTGCTTCTATACTTTTTGTCCGACATGAGATCACTTGGAAAAACATCCAAGTAATTTCCCTATAATTTTAGGATCGTTGATAATCACACTATGTTCGAGCTAAAAAAAAAAGAAAGGGAAGGTCTGGTGAAAGGTGACACTATCTCTCTGCAGTCTGATGGCACAATACAAACAGATGGCTGAGTGTGAATGCATTCTCCTGGTGTAGATTGCCCAAAATCTGCCTACACATATTCATTGTTGTGAAATCCCTCCAAAAAACACGGAGCACAGAAATCCAAACCTGGCAGTGAATGTGTCTGCAATAGAAAGTTTTAATATTTCAAGTATCCTAAATTTGTTCATAGGCCCATAACCTTGGCATCTAATTATTTAACACATTACATGACAATTCAGTGGATAATTCATTTTTTAAAGAAAGGAAATCCACAGACCACCACCCTTACTCGACAAATGGTGTTCAATTTGTTATCTTTTACAGAATAGATGTTACCAGTCATTACTGGCCATATACCATCATTTTCCACATAATTACTTAGACATATAGAAGATGGGACCCGACCCATTAGATAAGCTTCATTATCCTGAGAGCCCTCACATGTCTCTCTAATATGGAGCCACTGTCACCATGGATTGTACTTCTGAGGACCACTGGGAGAACAGCTTCATGCATTAATGAACAACAAGGTCGAAGCTCCTCGTCAGGACTGGCTTGGTAAATGGAAAGGGGAGACGAGCCGTCTATAAATAGGCTTGTTCTTTTCAGCTACATCATGGTACAATTAATATTTGGCCTTATTTTTGCATTTAGACATTAGGACTGGATGCAAGTGAAGTGTTTTCCCAAAGATCATGATATTATAAAACCTAATGCGTCATTACACTGCTTTGTCTTTTTCTATAAGCGGGCAAGAAATACCCATTATTATCCAAAAATGAACATTGATCTTTTTGAGATGTTGCATCATTGGCCTTTTGGCTCCTATTGTTCCCAGCTGAATAGGGGCATGTCCAATCCACATAGAGTCCAACTCCCTCATTATCTTAATAGTGTTCTGTGGACCTCATTAGGAACAGAATCTGACTCCAGGGGCACTTAAGCTATCAATGTGAGCCAACATCACAAAGACAGTGCACAAATGGATGTAAAATCATATGATGTCGGCACCCCCTTCATCCAGGAGCAAAGCAATCATTTAAAAGTGAGTGCAGCGCTGGGTGGAGGGGAATCTACTGGTAGCCCTATTTCAGAATAAATGGAGCTCCACCAGTGAGATGGACTTGAGCCACCCGATAAAGTCTGCCAGTGCCAGCATGCATGGCAGAAAGGGTCTTGGTTTGAAATACATAGGGAAAAACAAGGTCAGGGCTACTAATGGAAGCAAAAGCAATTTCACTCTCAGGGAACATCTAAATGGAATCCTGCGTGCACTCCCAAACTCAGACGTTATTTTGCAGTCTGGTTGGTCAGGATGTATTTTCAGACCAGTCTGGGCTTGTTTCAAATTTACATCAATACTTTTCCACTGCTTGATGTATGAGTTTATGCCAGCTGTGAACACAACAGGCAGTTGTGGGCTGGATCCCATGACAAGTAATGTATGTTGTCCTCCACTCTAAATGTATCCCACGGCAGCTCTTGCACTGTGGTATCAGCTCCACCATATAGCTGATATATCTCAAAGCAATGTTGGATAAATGCTGGACTTGTTGATATCCGTTCAGTGGTCCTTTCTGGGTCAACAGTCCCAAGCCTATTAATTTCTCATCTTTCTACTTTCATACGTAAATCCAGGTTTATTCAAGGCAATTGCCTCTCCAGCAAACAAATGAGTCACCGCTTTACAAGACCCATATTTATGATTATAAAATGCGATGTGCAATCTAACATTCGGTATGTACCATCAGCAAGAGGGCACAAAATAAGTGTCAATTGTGTGAAAACAAGCCAAGGTCTAATCTTAAGTATTACAAAGACCAGGCAATTTATACAGACACACAGACATTTGGTGAAATAATTCTTGCCCTCTACATTGGGTCTTACCACTCCACAGCTGAAGCAGAAGACACTGTTCTTCTAGGGGTAGGTAGCAAGCGTATAGCATGACGGTGGCAGATCTGTCTGTATCTTCACAGACTAAAGGAAGTCCTGGTGAAATAATGAAATCCTAATGGGAATAGGGGAAGCACCTATGGAACAGTGTGCAGTTAATTAGAGAGTGTGGAAAGCCTGAGATATTGATCAAAGGACAAAAACGTATTGGTCCACACTCACTGGAGGATCTCCTGATGCAGCTGGAGGGAAAGCCCCAGCATGTGTCAGCAGTCTGTTGTAGCATGGTCGGCAGAAAGCCTTGGCCTCATATTTCCTCTCGGACTAAAATGACCTTCATATCTCCACTGTGTGCTCACACTGTGTTGGATTGGGTGATAAAACAAAAAGATTGGAAGGATTTTTAGGAAACAGCGTCAGGAAGGAACTTTGAAATCTCACTGAGGACAGTATGCAGGTCATTCATGGAATTTGTGGCTCCATGTTTATCAGTTTGGAATTATCTAAAAGGCAGAATGCTGTGGTTGAGCTAAACTGAGCCAGAGTATTGCATTAAATGTTCTCAGTCTCAGTTAAATCTTCAGTTAAATGTTCTCAAAAAAAATTTGAGGACTCCCTCAATATGTGATTCTGCTTGCAGAGGCTTATGTGTGTCTGCACACACATGATTCGACTGCACTCTTTCACCACAGCGTGACCGATTCGTCCAGCCACCCACCAGTGCATCTCACCTGATTGATTATCGATCACATCATCTCCCCCTGTGACCACTTTTTAAAGGAGCACATCCTCATTTCTATAAGACACCAACAATTAATTTACACAAGGTTCCTTTACGGCCAGCTCCCCTCTAAATTGCTGCCCGTGCTGAAGAATCAGAGCCAATTAGCTGCTTGATTGCATTATTACTTACTTCAGAAACCTCTTAGGTGGTGCCTTAGCATGTTTTGGGAGTGTGGTTTGCAGATGTGAAAGCATCTGACATAGAAATGAACTATTCTAATTTGTTTTCCCGTCATGGCTGGTAAAGTAGGCCGACTTGTTTGTGCTATATGAGAATGAAGGGAGAACCAGCATTGCAAAACGAATCTTTCCATTAAATTTGATCTCAAATGGAAACAGATATTTGTTAAAAGATTACTTACATATGGACTTAATGGCACATACCGTAGGAATAGTAAAGAAAGCCAGTCTGACTTGGAGTTGGATAAAGGATCACCCACTGTGTCAGTATTTTGTAGAACCACATTTTGAATTAATTACAACCTTGAGTCTGCTGAGATACTTCTCCGCCAATGTTGCTCATCTAGACTGTGGAATCTTTGCTCTCTCTTCTTAAACGTATTTTCAATATGATTTAAATCTAGAGTGTGACTTGGCCACACAAGAACATTCACTCTTTTCTCTTTCAGCCACTGTGTGGTCAGTTTTGCTGTATGCTTTGAGCCATTGTCATGTTGGAAAGTGAATTTTCTTCCCATTGACAGCCTACTGGCACAGGGCAGCATGTTGTCCTTTAGAATGTGATAATATTTTGCCACTTCCATTCTTGAAAGTTACATTTTGGTCTCATCTCACCATAACCCAATTCTTGGCCTTCAAGGTGCATTTCGAGAGATAAAATGCTCTTTCTTGAGGAGTGGCTTTTGTCAGGCAGGCCTGCCAGATTAGCCACATTTGTGAGATTGTTTTTGTTTTTTGTATACCATGACCACTGATTACCATAAATTCCTCTAACTGCTCAGATACAGGTCAGCTACCTGTAACTGCTCTCTGATCAGTCTCCTCCTCGCTCTTCGATCCAGCTTGGAGGGACAGCCTGAGCCAGGGAGGGAGCTAGTAGTACTAAACACTGCTCCTGGGGTATTGACAAAGCTTTGGGGTTTTTTGTATCCATCTTCTGGCTTGTGCCTGTCCACAACATTATCCCTGAGATCTTTGGAAGGTACCTTGCACCCCAAGTTGATTGTTTGCTTTCAGTTCTACTGCCAATCACTGGAATACTCCAGGTTTTATGCTGGATTAATCAAAATGATGACAGTTGATGACAGATGGAAGCCAAAGAGACTTTTCTGGAAAAACTATGCCTGTAATCTCTATATGAATTACTATGTTTCATGAAAGAATTAGCATTATACTGACTTTAAACATTTAGAACACTGTTAAAGAGCATCATACTAACATAATATACCTCTGTGTTAAATTTTTTTAACAAATGCTTCGGAACAGTGCCAAAATCTTTCAGCAAAATGGCATTTACCTTATGAAACATCTTGTGTTACAGTTTGGAAACTGATGTAAACTGCTCATAAATGCTCAAGTGTTGCAAGTGTTTCGTACGTCATGAGGGCAGATTTCAAGTAAAATAGCTCTTAATCAATTAGGTAACATCACCAAACTGACCTTCAGGTTTTAATTGGAGCAGTTCTGCAATTGCTCAAGGGCATAATGTCAGCAACAGCTGCTATCAACTAATTGACCTCTTGGTTCTTGGCCAGGTTCAATGAGTACTGGATTGCCACCTCAAGGCTGGTGAAGGTCATTCTGGCTAACAGTGCCCGGCAGTGCCAGGGGTAGCCTGTGGTTATGTGCTGACCATGGAAGGACCCTGACAGCATTAAGTCCCACTTTAAATTGTGTGCAGTCATCACGGATGCGGCACTGGAACTTCATGGCGTAGTGCTCATACATAAATTTATATCATATGTGTTGTAATTCTGCCAGACAATATGCTGTTCTAAAACTCCCAAGACACATTGTGCACAATGGCCATTGTCTTCAGCTAGACCCTTAAATATTACACTATCCTATCTGTAAAGAGGCATGCATTCATGTAACTCTTTGTAGAAATGCTACAGCTATTTTTGGATAATATGGAAATTCATTTTAGAAATACAAGGAGGATATTTAAGAGGCATTGGTGTTGAATCACTGACCGCAGGATAATGGGATAAGATGTAATTAGTGGAAACTGGAACATTCTGATGACACTAATTTTTGTACAGGCTTATTAACTGCTGTATTGGACTTGCTGGACCTGTAATTAGCTTAGCATCTGTTCTTTTTTTCTGTTGATGTTAAGTAGGTGGTATGTGTGTATGTGTGTGTGTGTGGGGGGGGGTGACTGACTTTTTTTTTTAAATCTTTTTTTTGTTTTCTTTAATGTTTTTTTTATTCTTGCATGAATAAAATAGTCTAATTTTATGTAATATTATGGTAATGCCGCTGTCAGACAAATACAGTAAGCATGCAAGTGAAATAAAAACATATATTGAATGTATTATTTAATCATCAGATTGTGATATGTTTATCAAAAAAGTGGATTTTGAGTGGATCTCTCTTTGGACATTCAAATGAAACAGTTGCTGCTAAAATTGTGTGCCGTCCCCTGGTCATAACTGTGCTTGCTCCAAGATGAATATTAGAATGGGCTGTTAGGCCCAGCTGCTTCTGCATTCACTATGTTGTGAATGTTCATGTACTGCTTCACTTCCAGCAGTTAAAAGATGATCATTTTGTGGATCAGCTTTTCTTCTTCAAAAGCAAAGGCTTCAGCGCAGCCCAGTTTTGCTCTGCAGTCTCTCTTTCACTATATATCTCGCAGTCTCTTTTATTGCAGAATTGTAGTAGAGAAACTGATTTGTTGATTGGTGTAGGCCAACTAATTGACAAAATGAAAAATCACCAAAGAGACTGCAAAATCAATCATGCCGATCACAACCATCCAGTAAACAATTTTCCATTTCAACCATCCGATAAATCATTTGATAAAAATAATCTCTTTAATTTTCTTGATCCAGTGAAATGATATGAAGCACTTTTGCAATGTGATTGGTTGCTTTACTTGCTGTGCAAATTTAAGGGGGGTTGCAATCATTGTGGCTGTGTTTCAAGTGACCTGCATGACGCTTAACGGTTTCACATTTATCTTGATTGATGTGGACCTATTAAACATCTGTTTTGTTGAGTGTGAACTCGGCACCTCTTGTTAGGAAGACAATCAGTAACTGAATTATGCCTGTCATATTGTTCTTATAGATGCTACTACTAATAACAGAGGAGTAACAGCAAACCTGTTTGATTTTGGCACATGGGCCACAGAACATGTTAGTTATAGGCTGGCACAATTCTTTATTTTAAATATTTATGCACTTTCAGGGCTTTTGTGTTTATTCATTTTTCTCTTGGAAATATGATGCTTGCATATTTTATGTAAAAAAATTCAAGCATGTGAATGGCACAAGCAGTTAAAAGAATATTTGCTCTTTACCCTGGCATTGAAAATGAGGTTATTGAGTGTGTGCCCTCCTGAGAGTGCTGTTTGCTTTGCATCAGTCTCTTTCCTGCTTTTCTTTCTCTTATCGTTTGCTCTTTCTCTCTCCACCAACTGACAGTGTTGATTCAACATGCTCAATCTGCCGAAAAGCACTGGCCAGGAGCTACTAGAGCCAATGGTGCTGGCCACACAGCTCTGACTACAGGTCAGCCATCTCTCACCAACGGACCAAGAATATCTGCCAGTCAGCTCAGTGTGTCCCAGGACTTTATATAAGGGAGCTGCTTCCAAACTGTAATGCCAAACCCTAAAGTCGGTTAGATATACCACATAGTTACCATGGTGATGTAGAAAGAATAAATCCACTGTTTAGAGAGAAAATATTGGTTAGGATGAGCTGAGTTTAAAGTTAGCTGCCTCAGTAATGCATCCTGCATCATAAGACAGGTCCTTGATCTAGTCTTAGGGATGGGCAATATGATATAAAAATGTTATCAGCACAGATATCACAGGAATATAGCTGTCTTCTGTTTCAGTCTCTCAGGGTTACAGATGACAAAACATGGCAAAAAAGTGACAAATATATCCCAAACGTATTCCCTTTGGAGTTATGTGTGAACTGTAGATCAAGATAATTGTGTGTCACTCACCCTGCAACCCTCTGTGTGTCTCCTGTGGCAGTTTTGCAAACTTTTCTGTCACTACTTGGAACCAACAGGGAACCATAGTTGCTACCAAAAAGTGGGCTCGAATGGCTGCAATTCATTTGCCTGAGTCCGACACTCTCGGCTCTCCTTCTATCTTATCAAACATCCCACCAGACTGGGCCTGCTGGGGTCCCATTTCGGTGCTGACATCTATTGTATGCCACTGTTGCTCTTGTAGTAAATTTGTGTAAATAATTTCAGTGGGTGTAGTAGGTAATTAGAGCGAGGAAGCACAGGGGCTGTCAAGGGAGGAAAAATCATGAATGCATTTATTCATGACTGTCACACTTTTGTGATGTGCTTATCTCTGCCATGAGACCACGTGAGGGTAGTCAGACACTGCTGGCACAGTGCCATAAGACAGCTCTGCTGGAAGGGAATGCCTCCTCCATGCTTTAAGTACAAATTAATCATGTGAGCCTTGCTTTTTGCAGGAGAACTTTTGCAAAGCAGAGGATTTTGAAACAGTAGCCATGAAATCAGTAGATTCTTGGATTCACTGTTGAACTGTAATATTTTTCTGTAATTTTCCAAAAGTCTTTTTCAATTCTATTATCATTATGGTTACTAAGGGGCCTGCAGAAAAAGGTTCATCTGTTTTTTATCTGGTTAAATAACTTATATACATAGAATGCTTTGGATTGTGTTCTTTTACACTCAGGTTTGGGACAGTGGCTTTGGGTAATTGCTCAGGCAGTAGGTGTAACATCCTGGTCATCTGCTGCTAGAGGCCGACACAGTGGGACTTTCATTAAGACAAGGGGAACTGAGCTTACCATAAACATTTTCCCCAATAAGAATTTATCACCTCATTACAATGTGCTTTATACAGATCAATAGACTTATTTGTTTGTTGCTATGATACTGTAGACCAGTGCTATAACAAATTCTAGTAGTTCCATAGCTTGGATCTGGAAAAAAATGTTTACTAGAATGCAAGAACAGAAAGTTTAAAAAGCTGTTTCTGTGTATTACCATGAATATCAGTCTGTTGCTGAGCCACAAAGCAAGTTAACATACGCACAAGCACACACAGACACACGCCCGCCCCTGTACAGCACAAACAAGAGAAAACAACATCTGTTGGTATAATAGGGAGAAGTTTGAAGAGGCCAAGCTGGCAGGCCAGGGAACAAGCTGGCAGGGCAACGAGGTGCTGATTCAGAAAGACAAGGTTACATTTTTCATAGCTCCCATATAAAAGCAGATGACATTTAATCCCATTATGGCTAAAGTGGGTCACAGTCGTCAGTGACTAATGCAGAACACGTCCCTACTCCTCTAAACCAGAGGCCCTCGCTTAGAACACCGACCGCCACAGCACACAAACTTCCCAAAACAGGGCTGTCTTTCATTGCTATGGTTTTTGTTTCTGGCTGAACAGAAGAAAATGCTTTGCAGGTACATTACTGAGGGATGTTGGACGTTCTGTTCGCTTACATTTCAAATCTGGAACTGTGAGATTTGTCATACATCCACCTGAAATAAGTTGTATTATTGTATAATATTGTATAAGTTGAATAATAATATTTAATTCCAAAATAAAGTATACTGTGTGACTTATAGTATTGTAAACTAAATAAGCTTGTATTCAATAATAGCCAAAGGAGTTTTTAGCAATAACAAGAACGATCATTGATGTTAAACTGTAATTACTGATTTTCATTGCCAGTCATTTTTATAGATGTTATATTATATCTTGTTACTTCCCAATTATGAAGTTGCACAAGACTAGCATATTTGTGTGGTCTGCAGAAACATGTAGGATGTCATTGACATCGATTGTGATTGAGGTGAAGTGAGGTTTTACATTTTCATTTCAGGTTAACCAACTGGTAGATAAGCAGTAATCTTGTGCCAGCTCTCATTTCTTCATATTTGTTTTTCAAAGAGTCAGACTTTCTTGTATTTTTTAAATGTACTTTGGTCCTGGAGACTCTTTTTCAGTCCAGTCCTGTGTTTTGCTTGTTAAGCTGCACCTGTGTACGGATCATCCATGCATAACCGAGTCATCTAACTTAAGGCCTGAACCAGTGAAGAAACGGGGGCAGATTGTTCTAGATGATCAGGCAGTGATCTGTAGACTGGTGGTTCTGAACACCGAGCAATAGGGGCATCTTATATCTTTAGGAACTTTGCAACCTGTTGCAGTAAAAACATCGTTACTTTCATTTAATCTATTCGTCATGCCAAAGATAAGACAGTTTGATGAGCATAAAATATTTTTTTGTACCAACGAAGTGGTCCATATAAATGAGGGGTTCAGACTTCTACACATTGCTATATATACTCGTTAGGTGAGGTGGTCAAATTTGTAATAACTTGGTTTCCGATATCTCACAAATATTAAGGAAGCAAGTTTGTGAGCATTCATTTATTTAAAACCACAAAAATGTCAGAAAAGCCTTTGTGAATGTTTCTACAGGCTTCCACAAACGGTGTATGCTAGAAATATTATATACAGTTGTCTGTATTAAAAGAAATTGTATTCATTTATCTGTAAAACTGGTATACTACGAGGAACATCGACTTCACATTGATCAAACGGTGTTTCCACACTGGTGGGTGGTGAATGAAGCCAGTGGCATATCTAGATGTGTTTGTCTGATAGGGTGGCATGCAGTGGTGTTTCTGCGTGCACCCTCGACGAGATGAAAGGTGAGATATGCTATCAGCTGCAGTCGTTTATCAGAGGACTTGCTGGGCTGGTGGTGCCGGCGTATCTCTGAGGTCCAGATGGCCATGTGCAGAGACGTGGAGCTCCTCCACAGCTGAGCAGCACAGACGTCTGACCATGAACGCTGCATTCATGCCATGTTTCATCCACTCGGGCAGACAGGGGGAGACTAGCAATTGTTTGGGATTCCACTGCTGTCTTCTTCCTCACACACATACACACACTCAAATCCCAAAACAATGAGGCTGTCAGAAGTAGTGTTTGTTTGCGTGTGTGTATGCATGTGTTTGTGCATGTGTGTGTGTGAGAGAGAGAAAGAGAGAGAGAGAGACAGACAGAAATGCCTGACATAAATGTGTGTGCCTCTCCATAAAGACAGAGTATCTTTCTCTTGAAACATAGATGGACTTCATGTAATGCCCATCCACTGTTCGACCTACAAAGTGGACTTCCCACAAGCTTAGGAGACACAAAATGCACTCCAGTGAACCTGGAGTAAAGTTTAATAACAGTGCACAAACAATCTGCTGTTTTGATGTAACCCTTTCTCGAATATTAATTTAGATCAGGACATGTTTGTGGTTTTGTGGGAGAAGTCAAGCTGCACATTTTAATTCCAGGGAGTCACCAATATAGACTTTCTGGAGTAACAACAATAACTGATAACTCAGTGTGGCTAACACATACCAATAACTGATCTTGCTACACTTGTATTCTATAATTTTTGTATTTTACCACTTATCATTTTTATTCGTTTCTGGAAGCTAAAGCACTGCAGGTATTGCAAAGTATACTTTTGCGACCTGGCTTTTGAAAACCTCTGAAGGTACATTTGAATTCATGAATTAATTTTTCATGTATTAAACCAGTTTAGGTGTTATGAGTTTTATATGAAATTATACAATCTAATTATTACCATATGGCACCATCAGTCTGCAGTGCATCCAATAGGAGTGAATGAACACTCTGTCCTAGTGCCTGCTACAAGTTTTACATATGTATTGCTTTTACACATAGACTTTATTATGTGTGACTTTCTTTTTCAGAAAAAAATTTCCATTGTTGCATAATACTGTCATACAAGAGATCATTTTAATTAAGATAAATTATAAATTCATATGCATATCATAATGGCATTGCTATGGCATGTAAACCAAGGATTTTCAGATAGTATCTATATTATTTTATGCTAATATTTCACATAATTATATTTCTTATCTAGTTTCAATAACTGAAGCAATAGGAGTCTTATTGGTATAGCAGTGTTGCATACTGTCTGCAGTGTTTCCTTTCTTTTATTAGATAGTAGGGGGTAGCAGTCTTATGCACAACACTAGTGACAATGCATGCCTCAGTGTGCACATGGGGTGCTAAATTATTGGGTGTAATTGCTGCCTATAATTTCAATATCACACCAATAATAATAAAATTTCCCATTTGGTAGTGATCTATATTTGCACCCCTGTACAATTCTCATGTACGTCTTTGTGTTATTTCAGAACACAAAGTTTCCACCGTGCCCTGAATGCCAACAGTCTCCTTAGCCATAAACAAGACCAATTTCCTTCCTTGTTTGATGGCAGTCCCATTAAAATGGTCTCATGCTAATAAACAAGTCAAACATGCAGACGCACTGTTGAGTGGCAGTAAACAAAGCAGTGGCCCTCCAAAGGGAGCCATAACTCCTGCATATGTCACTCTTTCAGTGTTAACCGTAGATCCCAATTACGCCTCATCACACAGGCCTGTTTGTAAAAGCAGGAGGAGGCCAATGAGCTGACTGTGCCCCTGCACCATTTGATTTAATGGGCAGCATCATTAATCTGAGAACCTGAAACAGCTGTGGCTGCAGCCTGGCCTGTGCAGCTTGGCTGGCCACAGTGCGAACATGCTGCAGGCACACATGCCTCTTCCTGCTCATCTGGGTTGTCTGTGTTAGAGGGTAGGACTTGTGTTTTTGTGCTGGTCTGAGATGAGTTGTTAGTAAGGGCCATTTTTACTGCTGTAAAACAACACTCCGACTTTGGCCTGAAATATCCTGACTTATTTGTGGTCTAATATCCTATTCTCCCTCTTTCCCCAAATAATCGTACAACATTGTGCAGTTTCATGCAGGGGATAAGATAAGACAAAATCAAATAAAATAAACCTTTATTAGTCCCACAAGAGGGAAATTTGCATTGTTACAGCAGCAAGTGGACAGTACACATATACATATATATTAGAGATGGGGCCGAATCCGAATATGGTATTCGGCAAGGCACAAATAACGTGTTTTTTACGAATACCGTATTTGGACAAATACTGTCCTAAAAGTAAATGTGACATCACAACCAAGAGAGATTACAGGATAGTTTGTAATTCTGGACTGGAGAATGGTACTGAGGGATTATATTTAAAAAATAAGCATATTTATATAGTAAAATAAAATGTCTGTTTAAGAAGTGTAGAAGAATATCATTTTCCACGACGTGGGCCCTTAAATGCAGTGCCTAACTGAGGACAATTGGGAAGGGTTAAGTTTTGGGATGAGTTAGGTGTTTTCTAGACAGAGGACCCCATGGCTACTAATAACTGTGCTGTACATTAACACTAAATTTCATTACCGGAAGCCCCTGTATAAGGCTGAGATCCAAAAGCCCATTGCCTTTTAAAGAGAAGCTTTATCCCACTGTAGGTCACACAGTAAAGCCTTAGTTAATGTTAATGCATGCATTTAATTACACTGATTCACATGAGTATAATCTCCCCCTGGACAGCAGCTAAGCACATCCTGTCTATGAGCCTGAACTTCGAAAACAGCTCCCTAAATTCATTGGAAGCCACCATATCATCAAATGTCAAACAGAGTATGCTAACAGACGAGGTCAAATAAAAAATGTGCCAATCCGTTTTTGTCCTTTACTTGCTTTTGATGAGAAACTAGCCCTTTGCCCCCTCCCCCCTCCCCTCTGACTTTGGTCATGCAAGTCATGCATGGTGAGTGCTGCTCTCTCTCATATTTCCAGCACAGCCCACGAGACCCTTTATATTTCAAAGACTTTGCAGAGATGTCATTCTGACTGTGCTTCAGTAATTGTGGGCGTTTGGCAAGCAGGGCTGCTCTCAGACCTGCTGCTTCTGCTATAGATGGATGGCTGAAATTCCCTTCCCGCTGCGCTCGGCAGTTGTCCTCTCTGAGAGCTCGGCACATCACCGAAAGGCGGTGATGGCCTGCTCAAGATTGCACAACATCCCTCTTGGAAACAACAAAGCAATATGTGGCCTCCTCTCCCAGCCACTGACTGGAGATCAGCCGTTCAGTCATTTTATTTAAATGGCTTCTGTGCTGCTAGGAGAATTGTGATTGCACAAGGGATAAGGGGTTTGAAAAACATTCTGAAGGTGTTTATTGAAGCTTTCACCAGATGGGCAGATCAACAGATGAATTCATCAGTGTAGGGATGTATGGATGGATGAATAGATGGATAGATGGATGGATGGATGGATGGTTGAATGAATGGATGGATAGATAGATGGATGGATACATGGACGAATAGATGGATGCCTGAATGGATTAATGGATGGATGGATGGATGGATAGATGGAAGGATGGATAATGGATGGATGGTTGAATGGATGAATGGTTGGATGGATGGATAATGAATGGATGGATGGACGGATGGAGGGATGGACAGGTGGTTGGATGGATGGAGGGATGGACGGATTTGGGGATGGATGGAGGGATGGATGGATAATGGATGGATGGTTGAATGGATGGATAGATGAGTGGATGAATTGAGACTGAGCATATGAAAAGAATAGAACCTTATAGAAAACTTTTTCCACTCCATCCCCAAAATTTCACTTCTCATGCTTACTGATTGGAGTGTTCTTTTACTGAAATGTTTTTTCTCCAAACTTTCCTTTTCTTTTGTAGTGAAAGTTCCATTTAAGTTGAATCAGACCACAGAATTTGTTACAACCAAATGTTGGGAGCGCCTTCTGATGACCATGGTCTTTCAGATGTCAACTTGATATTATTTCCATTTCTTAATATATTGCAAATTGGACATTACAAGCGCTAAGTGTTTTGATATATTTATGGTCTTCTCTCAAAATGTCAGAATTGGTTATCTTCAGTTTTAGGTCCTCAGTCAGTTGAGTAGATGAGCCTGTGACTGTTCAATACAAGTGCAACAGCCTGAGAGGTTTAAAGGGTCACTGTTTATTTTGTTGTGAAATTCCCCACATTTGGATTAATTCCTAATGGGTTAATAAGCTCAGAGAGTTTAAAAAAGCATTAGTGGATAGACAGAAATGTTGCAAAATCTTTTATCACACATTTCTTTAGCAGAAGTGTTACACTATCCATTTGGTTTTGTAGAAATATGTAATTAACATTTGTTTCATATAGATCTGATGATCTGATTGATTGTTGTATAAACAAATAAATATATACCTATGATACATTGATAGTATTTATATCAAGAAAGCCTAATGTTTAGAATTCATAGAGCTAAGCTAAAAGGTCTTTATTTATTGTCCCTCTCTTGCCATAAACCATATTTTATTGCTAGTGCAAAAACACTAACCCACATGTTATCCAAGGCTTTGTTTAAAGAAATGCTAGCTGTTGTTTTTAAGAGTTTACAGCTGTTGTTTTTAAGAGTTGGCAGATATTTTCAGACTTTTTCTTCATTTTATGCATCGTTATGGCTTAATCAATATGAACTTTACAAATAGCCAGTTCATTAAACAAGCAAGCCAACTATTTTGATTTTGCAAGAGTGGGAGTACATAAAAAAGCCCTCTTACATTGTTATACACAGACTCACACACAATCAAACTCTCACATTCTCCCACACTGACACAAGCTGCGAGTGTGAGGCGGAAGGTGACTCACCAGGGGTCGACTGCCGAGAGGATTCCCTGCTGGAAGAGAATCCTTACACACTCACACACACCCCGAACCAATCTCTGTTAAGATTAAGAATCTGTTAAATTAACCTCATTGTTGCCTCCCTGAATTACTGTAATGCAGCATACATGCTGTCATAAGTTTTTTTTTATATTAATTGATTAATTTTTTAATGGAATTAAAATGGAGTTTGATAATTCCATTTAATTAAACTTCACAAATCCACATGCATGTAGCCACATTTGCCTGGTACAAAAGAAGAGGAATGAGTCCCTATGTGGGAGTGTGTCATGTCCATGGCTGAGGGGGAGTGAGGCAAGGCACAAAAGCAGGTTCCATGTGATGGATTTTTATTCCAAAAACAAAGAGGCATGTGGACATTTAACACAAAGCATATAAACACAGAAGACACATAAGGCAGGGGTAACATGAGGGTATTTGTAACGTTTGACCAGCAACTAACACAACAGAAATAAACCTTCCATAAAACACTATCAATACACTGAACACGAGACAGCTGACCGTGTGACAAAATACACAAACAGATACTTACTTCAAAATAAAAGTCCCAATCATAACCTAAATGACCCATGGACTTCACATCATGTTCCTTCGCTCTAACATTTCAAGATCTTAAAACATGCCTGTGCCAACATTTTGTGATGTGAGGTTTTTTTTTATCTTTTTGAAACAAAATTCACACTCTACCTCACAACCCTATTCTATGGTTATACACAAAATGTATTGAACTATTACAGCATTTGAATGGTTTCATTCACCTGTTGAAACAGTCAGTCCATTCAACCTCGCACTACTTGGGCCAGTTTAGCTCGGATTCCACTGCTTACTACCGATTGTCTTGAACTTTTGAAGCAGTCATGTTACGTATCACACTTCCGTACTTCTAGTTGGTAAAACGATATACTAAAAAACAGACTTGTTTTAAGTGTTCCATTCAGTATTTCACATTGTTGTGAGCAAGTTAAAAGGTACACTGTCACTTTTAATATGTGATAATGTCTGATCAATTTATCTTTCTTGTAATTTGATCAACTTTGGAAGTGTAACTATGATTTTGATTTATAATGAACTTTTTGAGTTATTGGAATTTGGAAACGTTCAATACCACTGGGGGAAATAATTAGTTTTACTCACAAAAAAAATCCTTAATAAAGAGTGAGAGAATATCAACCAAAAAATCAAGAAAAAAACATTTTACATAAAAGTTATAAACAGATCGGCATGTCAGTATCCTGGCCCCATATACTGGCAGTGTGCCCATGTTGCACACAGACAACAATACATTTCAGGGATCTGAAGTCCTTATGTGTATAAAGTACACCAGTCTAGAGAATCAGTTTCTTCCATTCCAAGCTCTCCACCACCATGGGCAAGACCAAAGAGATGTCAAAGGAGAGCTACAAATTCAGCAAGGGATGAATCAATGATTTCCCCCACTGTATGCTAGGCTTTTCTGTGATTGGATCGCAGGTAAGGAGTTTTGTTAAGTACAGTGCAAAGCGCCATACTCTTGGTAAGATCACTATAACAAGCAGCATCAATTCGCTTACCTCTTTAATGAAATGTCAATGGCATGCAGTATGGTATGATAAAAAAAACAAGCTGTTGGATTGATGTGTTAAAGCAGGGAAACCACTAAGGCAGTACTCCCAGGAGACAATCAGGTGGAGCTGTAAACTTAAATCTATTCTCATTATATTGCTGTCTGATTAGGGTGCCAACATGTATGCCTACTTTTTCTTACTTTTGCAGCAAAAACTCTGTTTCTGTAAGTAGTTTATTTTTTACATTGCCTTTGGTTAGCTTTGTAATGTAGACATGTATTAATTATACACTCCACAGACCCCTGCATGAAAATGAATCAGAAATGTGATTCATTGAAATGAACACATTCAGAGACGTTGTAACATTGTAAAGCACACATAATGTTTTATCAATGCATTGACAGAAAATGAGTTATATTATACTGAACATTACTGTATTTTGTTTAGTTAATCCTAATGATCACTCTTACATGGTACATTTTTACAGACCACTGCGATACCAGAGGTTTTGTCTGAATGTCTGACAAAGAGCAGTTTGGTCCCCATGCGAGGCTTTAAGAGCTGTGGGTCGTGCTCCGTGTCTCAGGTTACTGACTGAGGTATTGTGTGCTCTGTGATTGCTGCGGCCCACAGACCAGCTGGAGTGGTGCTTGTCAGCTTGTTAGGAAACCCAGAGCTCTCCTGGTGGCACAGTAATGCCTGCCGGATTGCTCAGAGCCTCCATCTTTTAACACCAGCCTGGCCTCAATTTAAAGATCAGGGGCTATTTGGTGTCCAGTGCTGGACCACGAGCAGCTCATCCGCTGGGGGCAGATGCAGAGTGAAGGGTATTTCGAAAGGAACAAACCCGAAAATGTAATCGCCCTTAACTTTTCCAGAACAGAAAAGCTTCATTTGCAATCGGTGTTCAATAATTTAATCTTCTCTCCTGTGTAGTCCACTTTCTAACAAGAATTTGAATTACGTTTAACTTTCAAACATCTGAATGTCTTTGAATCATCTCGCATGCTTTTGTTCAGTGAAACAGCTCTAAATAATTCATGCAGGTAAATGAAGCTTCCTATATCTGGTTCCTCAACATGAACTGCAACGCATATATGAGACGTCCCAAGCAGTTTTCTGTTTATTATTTAAATGGGAGGAATTTTGAAATTCAAAACCACATTTCAGGAATTTGTTAAAATGTAATTCTCAGTGTTTTAAAGCTTTCTTAATCTACAGCTCTGGTTATCATTATAGATAGTTAAAATAGTTTTACTGTTTATAATTTTTTTCAACATGTGAATACAAAAAATTTAACCATAGTATTGTTTTAAATGTTTCTATAATTCTGTGCCTCTGGATACCGGCGACTCTAGTAAAGATTAAGCAGAAAATGAGTAAATAAATGGAATGTTTCTATAGTATAATTTCCTTGTGGACAAATGTAAAATCATTTTCATTTGAGATACATGAGTATCATGTTTATCTCCCACCAAATTGGTTTTACGTAACTGAAAACAAATATATCATTTATCATAATTTTTATATATTTCCCCTGCCAGTCTTTCAACCAAAGCAAACATATGTCTCCTAGTCAGGTGATATGCCAGTGTATCTTTTCAAACTGCTGCTCAGGCAATGTCAACATGCTCAACATGCTTGGATGAGAACAAAGAGTGTCACAATAGGGGAATGCTGACTCCACCAGAGAGGCAGTCTAATTATGCTCTTTTAGGCCCCCAGCCATGGATGGCATCAAATTACAGGGCAAACAGGAATGATATTAATATAAAATAAAATGTTTTACCACAGTCTACATCCTACTTTTGCTCTCTCTCCCCCTTGATTCCAGGCCTGCCGCAGAGGTGCGGATGCACGCTTTTTATCAGTGTGAATGCACAGGAGAGATGCCCCACTGCCATTTAAAGAGCATTTAGCTATCTGGAGATTTAACCTTTTCACATCAGTGGTGTTAAAAAAGGAAAGAAAAAAGAAAAAAGTTACACATCTAAACGTAGTAGAAGGGTCACATTCCTTTGAGAGAGCTTTAGTGAGAGCATTGAGTGATCCTGCTCACCCTGCCTAAGTGCTCTTAGCCAGCCGTCCTTTAAACAAGTCAGTGTGTGTGTGTATGTGTGTGTGTGTGTGTTTGTGTGTGTGTGTGTGTGTGTGTGTGTGTGTGTGTGTGTGTGTGTG
>JBBMFX010000002.1:7424124-7441893 GCA_037832545.1 Rhabdalestes septentrionalis | reverse complement strand
GTTTTTGTGTGTGTGTCTGTGTGTGTATGTTTGTGTGTGTTTGTTTGTGTGTGTGTGTGTGTGTGTGTGTGTGTGTGTGTGTGTGTGTGTGTGTGTGCGTGTGTGTGAAATGGAGGTAGCTGAATGATGGGGACTGATTAGCACATTCATGTTTGACTGGACAGTTATCTTGTGTTGGGACGAACATTAACCTCCATATTTCCTGATGTGGACAAACGGCCCTACATTTAATTTGGCCCTGCAGCTTCTCACCCTTCTCCGCCTTGTTTGCAACTGAGCTCAAATATTTCACGTGGTAAGTGACACAAATGCATGAAATGCTCCCTGCAGGTCAGGTTAGATAGATTAAACATGCCCCAAGTCTTAACAAGCTTCATTCATTTAACCCATAATTCCTTCTGCAGCACTGGTTCTGTTAAATACACCCCAGGCCAGCATGTCTGAACATCCATCTTCCACTTACACTCAAGCCTGAGCGATCACAGACAGCCGAGACATGCCGTGATAATACTCATGTGCTGTTATATTTTACGGTACAAAATTCAGAACTAAAAAAAAAACCCAAGAAGATCTTCCAGTATAACTTTTTACCTGTCAAAACAAAGTAAATAATTCATTACTAAGAAGTAATAAGTTAAATTGAAATGAGGTATAAAGAATTTATTGTAAGACGTTTCTTAAAAGGAATGAATTATTTAATGATGCATGTGTGTATTTATTTGTTCAGTGATTTGTTTTAAGAACTGTCTGTTATTTATTTTAGGAATATTTTAAGAATGAATGTGACTGCCGAGAGCTCTTTCTCTCGCTGCTTGAGATTAACTCAGAATCAGAAACTGTATCAGAAAGCTTTATTGAACGTAACATTACCACTGGGATCAATAATGCTTTCTGATTCTGATTTTGATTCTAATTCAAATTTGGTTACACTCAAGCCTTGACAGAAAGAAAATTTGACTTCACCCATCAATGTAAAGGGTTGGGTGGGTGTTCTAAAAGGACAGTTACAGAGTTGTGTTTTAAGATTAAGCTTCTGTTTGGTTTCGTCTCTAATTATCTTGTGACATGTAATAAATGTACCTCCAAAACAGTGATGTAGTTTAAATGAAGCGAGCAGGTAGCCTGTAGTGGCATCAGGGCTAGTTCGTTTGTATGTTTTCCTTCATCAGAAGCATTTTTTATGTGAGGCGGACGTGTGGGGGTGGGGTTTGTGCGTGTGGGAACGGATGCGTGCTTGCAAATCTCATCCTTTTAGGGGGTGGGTGTGTTTGGAAAGCCCTGTTAAATCTTGAATCTTTTCTAAAACAATCCCCTCCACTTAATCGATAGAAGAACATACTCCACTGGAAATCAGCTCAGGTTTTCCTCCAACTCACCACATGCAAGAAAATTGACATGTCGGTGCACAGGCAGGCTGCTCGGATTTCCAGCGGTGTGTGTTCTTCTATCGGTTTAGTGGAGAGGA
The DNA here is from genome assembly GCA_037832545.1 of Rhabdalestes septentrionalis. NCBI lineage: Eukaryota > Metazoa > Chordata > Actinopteri > Characiformes > Alestidae > Rhabdalestes > Rhabdalestes septentrionalis. The sequence goes on along the minus strand of JBBMFX010000002.1, from coordinate 7,440,428 downwards.
ATCTTTCGTGAAAGGTTCAAGATTCAACAGCGCTGGGTGAAATATTTATTTATGTTAAATGTGGGGGGGTCCAAACAAACAAACACGTCCCCCTCTGGTTTAATGGCGACGACGCCCATGTTCTCTAAGTCTACTTGTACTACAGCAAGATTATTGATTGACTAGAGCCAGATTATTGATAGTCCATGCCAGAAGTTTCCAATAGACACATTACATGTTTCTTGTTTGTGTCTTTTCATATACATTTGATGTAAATCCAACACATTATTTACATTAGTTACTTTTTTCTGATAAGATTAGTGAAAGTAAACAATACAGTTTTATAAAATGGTAAATGGATTGTGGGTAGGGTTGGTTGTGTTGTTAGCTGGTAGAAACGTATACATGTTGAGTAATGGTTTACTTTCTTGTAAATAGAACTGCCTAATTACCAGTTTAATAAAGGAATGGATAGATGTACTGTATTATCAGTTAAACAGCTTGGGAGCTGGCAGCCGAGTGGTTAGGGTGTTCACCCTGCGGTCAGGAAGGTATGGGTTCAATTCCCAAGACTGCTAAGCACCACTGAGTTACCCTTGAGTGAGGTACATTCCCCACACACTGTTCCCTGGACACTGAATGACCGAATGGTAATTTCACTAAATGACACATTTGTCGTATTATTTATGTTTACTCTTACGATTAGAGTAAATTCATGAACAGGTTCTGGGTTCTGTTACTGGTCTGGCTGGAGACTGGCTTGGGGTTTTGTTGTTCTTCCCATCTCTGCATGGGCTTCTACCAGGTGCTTCGGTTTCCTCCCACAGTCCAAATACAAACCGAATTGTTCATAAACTGCTGAAAAAAAGTGTAGATTTTGAAACATTACATGGCACACAAAATGACAGTGTGTGTGGGAGCTTTCCATTTTATACTAATATATATATATAAACCTATATGACAGCTTAACACTAGTATGGTTAATGCTTTGTTTTTCTGTCAGCAGAAGAATCTCAGCTCTGCTCATCATCTTTTCTGCAATAGTGTTGATGTGTTCTCATGTTTCTGTTTGAGCACAGGTCTGCAATAAGCCTTCTAAAGACTGACCTGTTTTCGTGGATTAATAGGCTTTATGCCGACAGCATTAATAAACAATTTGGTTGGTTTCTCCATGCTCCAGAGGGAGCGCTCCGCATGCTAATGCTTGACTGGAGAAATAAACCTCCCCCACCAACACACACCCCTCATCTCTCACCTACTTTTAGCCGTCGATCGACAAACAAAAGCACACATGTTGGTTAAAACCCTGTTTGGGTTGCTGCTTCCCCCTTCTTTCCCTCGCATTTCTGTGTTTGGTTTATCTGTCTTCTCCATTGCTCATTCTCTAATAGCCCTGCACTGTTTGCCTGGGTGTAGTACCTCCCTACTGCTATATATATATATATATATATATATGTGTGTGTTTATCCCATTTTTCACCTGTGCTTACACTCAGCCTTCCTTGTTTCTGTGTCAAATCTTTTCCTTCTTCCTCTATCTGTCTTTCTCTCTCATGTTTCTCTTTCTCTGTCTATCTCTATCTCTTTTGTATTGTTTCACCCATTTCTCTATTTTTCTTTGTCATACTTTCAATCTTTTGTCCATTTGTCTTTCTCTCACTCTCTCACTCTTTCTCTGTCTAATTTCTCTCCCCCTCCCCCTGCGTGTGTTTTCTCCTCCTCTCTCAGCAGGATGGACTGATTATGTGTGTCTAAAGCAGGCTGCCCCTCTCTGACACTGGCCAAGGTCAATTATGGCCACACATTCAAAGTGTAGCGAATCTTTGGAGCGAAACCCTGATGTAGGAGGGCAGCAGGATGGGGCCGAGAGGAAATGAAATGCTGTGTCTCACTGAAACGAGTTGATTCCCCCCCACCCCACCCCACCCCACCCCACCCACACACACACACACACACACACACACAATCTAGCTGCCATCTTTGTTCAGTGCACCTAGGCCGACTTTATTGGAACCCAGCAGCGTGTGGAATACTTAGTGGGTGAGAAGCTGTACAGTGCCAGGATCCAAGCGCTCTCAGTGCCATTTCTTAGCTTTTAAAAAGCTGTGGACTTCCAGTGACTTTCCCAGGACTGCCTCATGATGACACCAGATATACAGACAACAGGTCCCACGTTTGTGTTTGAACAAATCGTGCCTCTCTTTGGCAAAAAAAACAATTAATTGACTTCCAGGACCTGTCAGGTGTTACCATGGTAACCCAGTGGAAAGGTAGGTGCTGTTTTAATAGGAGATTTTGGAAATGAAGAGCTGTCAGTGGAAGGCAGTCAGAAGCTTCCACCTAATAAAGTTTCCTGGTTGGAGATCAAAGGCAGCAACGAGCCTCACACGCGCCACCCGTGTAAATTGTCGGCGAGGATGCAAAAATGAAACAGAAGCTTCCACGGTGGCTGCTGGTATCGACCAGCTACTCCCTGCTCCTCTGGCAGCAGCTCACGCGCTCAGCGGTGTAAAGTGTAGGAGGTGAACACATCACACCCTTTGTGCAAGGAGGCAAAAGCCTTCACATACGCACGGCGTGAGTCCATGGGGCCAGGGGTGTTGTCTGGCTGGCTGTCTGCAACTGGGACAAAAAGAGTACTGGTGCCAAAAGGGGGGACTGAGTACTCTCTTTTTTCTTGGTCCTGATGTCTAGATAGGGCAACTCGCGCCTGTCAGCTCTGGCTGTTATTTCCATTCTGATGGATGTTTCTGGCTCTTTCATTCGCCGTGACTGTGAACTGTGGCGCCTTATTTGCAGGCACCCAGCATTTCTTGTTCTGTCAAAATCACTTTTACGTGACATCAAAAACGCTTTGACATAAGCTGCCAGAAATTTCTGCACGATTCACTCAATATCTTGTGTGCATTCTTCATACCAGAGTTATTTGTAATCAAATAATGGAAATGACAAAAACTCAAAGAACTTTGAAACAGTACTGTCTCATCTCATCTCAGAGAATCTATAATTGGCTCATCTCTGTGTATTTAATTGAAAAATACTAAAAGCTATTTGAAGAGCTCCGGCATGTTCCTCACGTTGTTCACCAGAATATTTGTTCTGCAAAACACTGTAATTACTTTTAATTGCTGGTTCGCTGTCACATTGGCCCTAGCTGGAAATCTGGAGCCATTGTAGTGATTTGGAATTCAGTGTTGAGTGTGCTGTATCCAAAACTACCTAACTAATTACTGCATCCAACCAGCCAGCAATATGCCTCACCTGACCAGCAGCATCTTTAACTAATTATCTTATTGCAGTGATGCAGGCGGACATGGCGATTAAACTGCATTTGCCTTTATGTCATTTGTACTCTTCTCTTTTGCAAAATCAAAGACATTCAGCCATGGAGCTAATAACTGGCATGGACATATCTGGCATGACATATATCAGTTTTAAAATCATATATTCCATATCATTGTCATGTTTATTAAAAGAGATATACGACTCAAAAGACTTTTCCGTTTGGATAGAGGAATCAAGTCCAGGCGATAGTTCCCAAAACTGGAACCAAATAGATTCCTCACAAACTCATGTAAAATGGGTCTGTGATTCCTGAGAATCAATGTGAAATGCAAGTGGTTTAGATACAGAATAGAAACCACAGAGGCTGAAATGGAAACTGGAATATTGTCGGCTCAGTCTGCTCACTTGATCTGGGTCTGAGCCCAGGAGAAACGCTTGCTGACTGCACGTCCATGATTAGAATTGTTTACACACACAGTTCTGGTAATGCATCTGCACTTTATCTTTACTTACTTATCTTCACCATCCTTACCTTCTTACCTTCAAACTGTTTCTACCATTTTCTTCTACTGGTTCTTAACGTTGGGTGTTGCAAAAAGCATTTCACTGCGTGTTGTACCAGGAATGATATTGTATGTGACAAATAAAATCTAACTCTGTAAGCAAAAATGTAGGATATGGGCACTTTTCCACCCTGGTCTACATGTATATAAACTTACATAATTCAGCTTGTCTTGTAACATATATAATATATAATTGTTACAAGACAAGCAGAATTTTGTAAGTTTATTACATGTAGACCAGGGTGGAAAAGTGCCCATATGCTACATTCTTGCTTACTCACCAAGGTCCAGAAGTGCACGTATGATATTTGTTTGGTATTATTCATCAAAAAGCAGTATTGGTGAATGGGTTAAATGTAGAGGAACAAAAATCTTCTTTTGTAAGCTGAAAATTGGAATATGTGTAAATGCACTGGTTCTCCTGACAACATCTAATAAGCAAGTAATAAAGGAGTTCGAAACAGATTTTATTTTAGTGGCTAAATAGAACATTTGGAAAACATTTCCTTCAAAAGTTTGGTTTTCTTTTGTTTTTCTTTTCCCTGCAGCTTTCTTTTTAATACTTTTCCAACAAGTTCAGATATTTTTCTAATTCATATCAGTGTAAATTGAATCTGCCTATAAGGATTCTAATTCATTGTTTCTATCTAAGAATCTATCTAAGCATGTGATTTGTATTCCAGTATTAAAAATTGTGCACATCCTTTTTTTGCAATTGATGTTAAAACTCTTAAATATAGATTCTCCACAGCAGCATCTGATTCAATGCGGCTTCAAACAACAGACCTTTCATTCCAGAAATTACTTCCAGTGTGCTGTACAAAACTAGCTACATGCAGTAGAGTGGCACAGTCTGACATGTACCCTGTCACTAACATGCAGCAATGTGATTTTTATAGAGACAAAACAACTTGACATAGCTGGCTAGCTTGTAGCTTGGATTGAAAGTGTCATGAGGTTTCAGTTTGGCTAATGAGAAAATGGTACCGGAGAGGATGCGAGGAATTAAACTGTAACAAGAAGTGAGTAATCAACAAGTTATAACTTACAGAAACATTGTGGGTTGGATTGAGTTTGAGTTGTTGATTAACTAATATTTTTGTATGTTGGGCATGGCAGGTTGACGGTCATAAGAGGTAAGGATGGGTATGGGTAAAAAAAAAAAAAAAACTGACCTGATCTGAAAGCAACACTAACCTGGGGTAATGTGGTGTTTAAAGAGGCAAACCTACTTGAAATAGGTGGTTGCTTGTAGACTGACAGCTAGCATGCTAACAAGTGCAATAGCTATTTTAGCTAATAGATCATCAAGTTGAAAGTTTAGCAAATTACACATCAACAGCACATCAGTTTTGTACTTTAGGGTAAAGATTTTTTTTGTAATTAATGTCTCTTTATTTGAAGTCAGCCAAACCTGACAGCTTTGACTAGGGGTTTATATGTGTATGTTACAGTACCTGCAGCTAATAATGAGATTAAAACTCGATACACTTTTTGAAGTTTATAAGGTTAAATGAAGCCCCAGTTTTTTATGACAACAGGCATATACACACGCAAGTGTTAATACCATACAAGCTGTTTTAGTCATACACTTTGATGTCATTACACCAAGTGTTATGCCACGTGTTTATGGATTGGTTATGTAGCCCTATGAATACTGATCCTCAATAAAATCTTACCAAATTCTCTGCTATAGATGCTTAATCGCACCCAGAGCCCTGAGATAAAACAAACTTCTCCGGTAGGTACTTTGGCTATCGCTATAGTGCTTTTGGCTCCACTTTTAATTAAGCTTGAGTTTGACACACTAACAATGCCTTGACTTAAGTGCAGTTTCTCTGTACTTTTTCAACCCTTGTTGGAGAGCACTGTGGTAGAAATATGTAGATGCAAAGAAACCATGGAAGAGCACTTTTAACTGGGATGTTTGGACCTTTTTAAAGCTTAAGACAGCAATGTAAATCTGTTAAGACTTATGCCGAAAAAACTCCCGCTAGATTCTACCCTAACTGAATATTTTAAGTTTTACAAAGTGAATCCCAGCAGCGCAATGCATATTTAGTAATGTTTCCTCTTTCATTTTGAACCAAAATATCTCTGCTACAGCTTTTATTTAAAGAGGAACACTGACACCGCTTCTGTTAAAGAGCTACAAGCTCAGTGGACTTTGTCAGGAAGCAGATGATGATCCACAGGCACTACATCCTGCTGCAGGATGAGCAAAGCCTGGTGCTTCACCATCTAGCCTGTAGCTCACGGTTAGCACACAGTCAATGAAGCCTTACTTTAGTGTTTAATCAAGGGAACTGGAGAGCCCTCCAAAACACATCCGAGTTCAACTCCCTTACATAATGCAATTTCATCCCATTTAGTCAGCCATCACATCTCCCCAATGTGCCACTTAGTTCCTGTCTCTTCCTCCTCCTCTAACCTAATAGCTACAGGTTGTCTGAAGTTGACAGGGAACAATTTAACAAGCAATAATAATGGAGAGCACGGGGGGATTGCCTGCTCTTGAAACAAAGATGAAAATGGAATGGAGTTTGCAGTGTTAGATGTGTGTTTATTGAGACAGTATCTTACATGGAAAAATTGTTTTGAGGATACCTCGAATATCCTAAAGTGGTTTTCTTGCCACCTTTTTCTTTTTCGCCATTTTCTGTTTGGCTAACCTTAGATTTAGCTTATACAGAATGATGTCACATTGACAAAGAGTGAGTGTATCAGAAAATTCAAAGTTATTATTTTGATTTAACAGCACCTAAATGAAATTCTTAAAAAGGGGAGTGAATGACGTATATTTTGAAGCTTTAACTGTGCTTCCATACTTTATCAAACACTTTAATTTGAGAAAAAGTAAGGAAAACTCATTTATATGGGCCTTTAAGGTGTCATCTAAAGATGTGGGATTTCACCAAATTGTGATCTATTGACTTGTCCAAATGATGATGTCAGAGTTGTTCTGTCTGCATCTTCATTTCTACTTCATTTATGACACATTGGCTCAACACCATCTGGATTTGTTTTACAGCATTTGTTGCTTGTCAAGTAGTGATGGATCTGGCGTGTAATCTAAGAGGTCTGTTATTGCCTTGTATTATTATACAGCACTCTGGGTTTTAATTGCATGTGTAAGTAAGTGGCTGCTTGTTTCAGTGCTGGCAACAAGCACGGGGTAGTACTTCCCTGGATTTATGAAGTGACAGAGAGTTATTGAATTGATATAGGGAGCCAACAAACTTTAATCAATGCAATAAATTGCAGTGTAATGCAGTATGCAGGACACACAGCATTCACAGATGACAACAAATAGATGATCCAACTCTGAGGTCTCTAATATGGCAATATTGTTACTAATACAAAGTAATACAAGACAAGGCTAGAGGATTAGGCATAAATCGATATCCCCTGTGAGGCCCTATCAAACCCACCACTCCACACAAAGTAGAAACGTTTCTCCACAGCCATAGCTTCTCACACATCTATGCCACCACATGTAAATTGTCACTTAATGAACATGAATGATTACAATTCTGTTAGTACCCATTGCTAATAACTTTTTTGGCACCATGAATACTTCTTAGCAGGAATCAATTTTGAGATTACATTGACATATAACACATGAGGGGTATGTGATATTGTAATGGTCCTAATTTTCTTTATGATCCTTGAAAATATTTTGTTAGCACATGAAATGTTGCATCAGTATTTAGTTCATGTCTAAATATCATTTCTACAGTAAGTACCTTAATTTCTGGCAAAATGTTATTGATTTTAATCAAACATGTATTTTACACATTGTGTGACACGAAGTCCAAATGAAACAGGACTACTTATACTCTCTCTTGAATAAAGCATGCAGCCAGAGATCCCTGATATACTCATTAAATGTTTTGATGACATTTATGATGGTAATGATAAATACTGTCCTACATATGTCACATGTTTAGTTGCGGACAGCTGTTGGCCACTATGCTGACAAAATTATCGGCCAAATCATCAGCCAAAAGTGAAAGTGAAACTGAATGAAGTGACGAGAGACTGAGCAGTTGCTGCAGCAGGTTGACTAACAGGCAGAGCAGAGATAACAGCAAAATGTTATGAAATGTATCATAATGCCATTCTTAATCATGTATATTAACTTGTAAAATGTATGTGTAGTAACATTTATGTAGGACAGTGTCAATAGGTGCTGAAAATGTTCGTAAACAAAGTAACCAGGTTCTTCGCAACATGGATTGAATGCAGTTTAAAGTTTATTTTTTCAGAGCTGCTCATTTTTTAAATGGAAACTGTCTTGTCCATCCATTCTGAAGGCACATTTTAAAAGGCCTACAAGTATTTCCAGTGAAAGTGTGGAAATGTGTTTTTAACCTTGAGCTGAAAAGTTTACACAAATGCAATAGTGTATTAATGAAACAGAAGAGTTGAGGATGCCCTTGTATGTATGTGGACCAGGGATGCACAATTGGATCTGGGTATTTGAAGCAGTAAATCTACTTATGCTATTTAAACTCCACTCACCACTGTGAGTCAAGGTGAGGGAGGAGACGTGAGTTTTGTATGCATGGATGTCACATTATCTCTGAAGAGACTGGTCATGTCTCCTGCTGAAATCAGATGTCCTTAGACTGAGTGTGAGTGTCATAGTAAAGTAAATATAGAGGCCCCTTATAGTCACATGTGGACACAGCAGAGCACAGCACAGCAAACAGTGTAAACAAGGTGAAATTATTTCTCTGCATGTAACCCATTCACCAAGTGAAGCAAGGGGCTGCCACCAATGAGGTGGAGCAGTTTATGAGGTGGTACAGTACGTTGCTCAAGGAAACACAGTGGTGTCATTAGCAGTCCAATGATTCGAACCCCTCGACCTTCTGATCTCAGGGCGAACTCTCTTACCACTAGGCCACCAGAGCTGCCTCTGCCTGAGCTCTGCAGACAGCTTTCATCGTTTAAGGAACAGAACTATCAGTTTGACTGAGCTTCTTACACTCCAGTTCTCCACCATATATGGCCAGGATCAAATATATTTTAGCATCTAGTCAACCAATGCTTAAAAATTTGTGCTACGTCTGACTGATGATAGTCTTCTATCAGCTATTTGTCTACTGTGAAAATCTGCTCCTAAATCCACTGCAAAGGCTACAGCTGACAGCTTTCTATAGCAAACAGCTCTCTATAGCTGAACCTGCCAAATAAATGTTACATTGTTTTAATATTTTCTAAGATTAAAATGTCTGTTTCAGATAAACCCAGTGTATGAAAATAAAATTTGGCACTGGGTTAGTGAAAAGTGAATAAATGTACATTAAAGTACATTAAACTAATTCTAATGAGCATTAAGAATTTGTTCTGAATGATAAAGTAAAAATATCCTTGGATGTATCTAATGCTTTTATGTCATTTTATTGTCAGAGCACCTCCAGAGTTCTTTTGCATCTGTGTTTATAGTCATTTTTAGAGCCCATTATCATACGCAATGGTCATTATGTGCTTCCCAGGAATAGAATAACATAAAAGCGAGTAAAATGAATGAAAAATAGAAGAAATAAAAGAATACATAGAAAATCTTTAAAAGAAGTATGAAAGTGCAGTGGAAGTACTGATACTTAAACGAAGGTGGAGGAGAATAGTGTGGATTTTAGTGGCTTTAGCTGGTGAACTTAGTCTCTTTAGCAAAACAAGACTCACATAATACTTGTTTGAAAATGTGAACATTTACAGAACAAATACAGAAAGTAGTTTGGATGCCCATTCCTAATGAAAGAATGTTGCTACTTTGTGATGTCCAGCTTCTCGCCACTCTGGGACAATGGTCTGGGTCAGTTATGTACTTACTGTGTTTAGTTCTAAATAAGGAGCATTGTAGTGAGTCTTTGCGTAATGTTGATGATTCCTGGTGTACTGAGTGTTGTCTAATATCTTTTATGCCTTATTCTTTCTTTGATCTATTCCAGGGGTCACGACCTTTCTGAAACTGAGAGCCACATCACGGGCCATGCGAAGGGCTACCAGTTTCATATACTAGTACAGAGTTTAGCTAAACTTCATGTATTATAAACATGTTTTTTTTTAGTTATTGTCATTTTCAAATAGATATAAATGCAAATGCAATGAAAGATGAATAGCAACAGGATCAAATTACATGTTAGATGTTGCTCACTGGTGACCGGTCCGCAGGCTACTCATGGGGTTCTTGGTGGCACCCTGGTGCCTGCGAGCACCACGTTGGTGACCCCTGATCTATACCTTTTGCCTTGCCTCTGACATTCCTGATCATGGTTTTGTTGCTTTTGTTGTTTTTGGATTCTGTCTTTTGTTTTGTCCGTTTCTAACTGTCTGCCCCTCTCTGACCTCTGAGCCTCCTCTTTCATAGCCTTTTGCCCAAGGCCAACTACTGGATGTGTAACAATGGATTTCACAAGTAACATTAATCCTTGTCTGTTCAGAGTATGAGCAGCGTGTGGGGATGGTACTTTGCTCAAGGATACCTCAGTGGTGCCATTAGAAGTCCATGGATTCAAACCCATGACCTTCTGATCTTTGGTGCAACTCCCTAACCACCAGTTACCCTAAGAAGTGTATTCTTTATGTGTGCCCTCTTATGACTGCTGTTTACCTGTGTTCTTGCTTTTATTTCTTCACTATGTGGTGTATAAATGTAGAATGTGGGCTTGGTGCTATGGGTCAGGTCAGACTGAATGGTCTCATGGTATATTTAAGTTTGGTATACCATCCCTATTCTGTAGTTTGCAGTTAATTTTCAATAATCTTCAGTTAACCTGTTGATATAAAATCTACTTATAATAGAACCCTATGGGCAGTATCTGAAGCATATTTTCCCATTGACCTTTATTATAAGCATTTAACTGTGTCTTATATAAGTGTGAACACAAATATGTTTCACATATTTCTTGTACTTGTAATGACCATTGTCCTTTCTTCCACTTTTCCTCTTGCAGGAACTCTTTACGGCGGAATGCAAGTTTAAAGAGTCTGTATTTGAGAACTACTACGTGATCTACTCATCCATGTTGTACAGGCAGCAGGAGTCAGGGAGAGCCTGGTTTCTGGGTCTCAATAAAGAGGGCCAGGCCATGAAGGGCAACCGTGTGAAGAAAACCAAACCAGCTGCTCACTTCCTGCCCAAGCCATTAGAAGGTAATGGCTGCTCCGGGTCCTGTGCTGTACTCAGGGGAGGGCGTGCTTCCAGTTCACTCATACACTGCGGAATCATAATGAGGAGCATTAGCTTAGAGGTGGCATTATTTTACTTAATGCACCTTAAACAATGAAGGTGTTTTAGGAAAAGGTTGGCTATTTGGGATTCATCTCAGATGTTTAATCTATGTGTGAAATTTACAGAAGATTTTCGTCCGCTCATGATCATTAAATATAAATCTAATTTCTCAACTTAAAAAAGTCTTTAAATCTAGTTGGCAGATTATATTACCGTGAAGCATATTTTAAATGCTTCTGCTAGTGTCTCTTGTGGTATATTAGTCACTCTCGCCACATCTAATCTCTGTTAAGACACTTATATAGTTGTTCATCAGTGAAGTTATTTTTTATCGTTTTTATCACCTTTAAAACTCTGACTACTTTATTCATTGTCTAAATAATTAGTGGATTAATGTATCATCAATGTAACTAATAACAACAGTAGCTAATTATATTTGAGTAGCGTGACTTGCTACTTCAAAGACTGCCAAAGAGATGAAAAGGGATGCCTGTCAAACCTATAATATAACATCGCATTGACTTGAGCTGATTCCAGTTGTTTAAGCTAAACACAATGTTATTGTCACATGATTATCACAACCAACAAAATATGAAAACTGTTTATGAATAAGGTGTGATATTTTATTAGAAAACATTTACTGAGACACATCATGGAGTTCACCGTGCAACAGTGAGTGATGTTTGTTTAGCTGATTGTTAACAACATCTTTGGGGAAATAGTTTCTCATGTTTTGAGGGCAGCAGTGAGTGACATTTGTTTAGTTGGTGTTTGGTAGCAACACATTTAGAGGGCAGCATTAAGTGATGTTTGTTTAGTTCATGTTTGGTAATAACACCTTTAGAGAGCAGCAGAGAGTGATGTTTGTTTAGTTCATGTTCGGTAATAGCACATTTTTGCTAAAAACACCTTTAGAGGGCAGCAGTAAGTGATGTTTGATTATTTGTTGTTTTGTCATAACTCCTTTAGAGGGCAGCAGTGAGTGATGTTTGTTTAGTTGATGTTCGGTAATAACACATTCAGAGGGCAGCAGTGAGGGATGTTTGTTTAGTTGTTGTTTGGTAATAACTCCTTTAGAGAACAGCAGTGAGTGATGTTTGTTTATCTAACGTTTGGTAAGAATGTTTGTTTATTAAAATAAGAAGCAATATAGCTGATCAGCCAATGTGGAGACTTTAGGCTTGGACTTGTAGCTGCATATACGCACCAAAAAGACAATTACAATGATTCATTATATGGTAGACAGTTCTGTTTTCACAGATAAATAACATATTTGTACCTATGCTCAGATGACACTAATCATATATTACATTTACTATCCGGTAGTATTTGTATACAAGCTGCTGTAAGTCCAAGCCTGGTCATCATAAGCATTGATATGGATCCCGTGTATTTTTCATCATTCCTCAAACTCTGGCTGTCTTAGGAATCTTTATTTCCCCATTTGAGGTATAATTTATAATAATAGGTGGCTTTTACAATTTACAGCCATGGTTTGTGAGGGAGCCGACAGGACAGTCCTGTCAGTGTGTGAGAAATGTCTACATTTTATTACAGCTCTACAGACGCCCGCCTCTCAGGTCTCTCCCTCTCTCCCTTGCTGATTTGTGTTCATTATATGGCCACAAATGTTTAAGGGCCTTCAGTGAGGCCTGGAAGCTCTACAGCAGCTCAGCCCAGGACAGCGGCTTTTGGTGCATGGTGAAGCTGAGTTTCAGATTTATAATAAAATGTGTCCCTGAATAAAAGACACCCTCCCTTTACAGAAACTTAGCATAAGCTGAAGCCTCTCTGGCAGTCTGTCTGAACTTTGACAAACTTGCACAAGCTCTGTCAGAGATGGCCTAATGAACACAATCCTCTCACCCAATCAAAATTTCAAGTTTGGATGTGGAGATGGCAAGCAATTTGCAGGGCTTTGCTTATTTACAGGCTCATAATTTCACCTCGACTTGAATTTGAGTGGTAATTTGTGTTGATTTTTGAAGAGAATATTAGGTGAAGCTTGGACATTTGTAAGACGTTTGACTAGCCATACAGAGTAAAGAGTCCCTTTAATTACTGAACTTTAGTGTTATATAACATTTGCACCACATGGCATGCTGTCATCTTTTTTGGCAGATTTGGTTATTATATCATTGTTATGATAATTTGAAGATTATTACAGTTATTGGAGGAGTTACACATGCAGTCTGGAATTTTGACTTGCGCTAGATTAAAATTTTACACATCTTGAACTTCTTTGGTCAAGTTGCATGTTTGTTTTTTTCAACATACTTGGAAAAAAACTAATAAATAAAATGTGACTTTGACAAAATTTTGCAGAATTATAAATCCCAATAAAACATATAAAGAGTTGCAATCAAGACGGAGCACGTGTGCTTATTTTCATTTAGAAAATGAATATAATTCTCAGGTCAGCTGGTAGGACAGAGAAATGGATGCACCATGGAACGTGCGATGCAGTTTTTCTTTAATGATAACTCAAATGCAGTAAAGTTTTTTGGGGGCACACCGTGCCAACGAAAATATACTTTATGTCTGGTGACTCTTCGCCAGTAAACCACTGCGCAGGACTCTCCTTGGGAGGTCCCGTAGAGGCTGAGCTCCTCAGTCTGCAAAGATAGGCACACATGAAGAGCGTGAGTACGACAATCTGAAGCAAGGAGTCCTCCTCCCGTCGTGGCAGCTAGCGCCATTACGCAGGCTGTGATACAGTTTTAGTTTATTTTCTCTATCTTCTCGAACTGACAGTTTGACTTCAGTGACCACGCAAAGTATGACCCGGACCTGCTGGGCTGAAATACACACACACACACGCACTCCACCAATCACGCAACGACATAGATATTAGTTTCCTTAATGATCCCCCACACGTGGACTTGTGATTAGTTGCCTGGCCACGCCCCAATCACCTTTCACTCAGCCACTCTCACTTGGTCCAGGGTAGGCGTCTCCTAGGAGCTGCGTGGTCGAGACAGGTCTGACCTGATAATAATGTAATTTCACCCGGGGTGTTCAACCTTTTGCATACAACTACACGCACTTGGACTGGTATAGCAACTGCCATAAAATGATCTCCACCACTCTTTTATAGCAAGTTATTTGTATCTGAATTCTTTACAATGTCCACTTCATAGCCAAAAAACTTAGCAAGCAAAGCATATTTTGTGAGCAAAGGCACATGATGGGAGCCTTTGTACTAGTTTAAATTTAGTTTCATCAGACATCCTCGCACACCTTAAATTGTCTTGTATTAAGAACAGTAATGACTTTAATTATGGTACCTCCCCATGTGAAACCCATTTAAGTTAAGGCTTTATACTCTTTTATTGTTAAGAAAAAAGAAAAGAAAGTATCTAATGTCATCCTCTTCTCTCCAACCCTTGCAGTTGCGATGTATCGAGAGCCATCGTTGCACGATGTAGGGGAGACGGTGCCCAAGGCTGCCGTGCCTCCAAGTAAAAGCACAACTGAGCCGGCCGTGATGAATGGAGGCAAACCGGTCAGCAAGCCCGCCAGCAAGCCCAGCACATAGCCGGACGTGGAGTGACCAGGTCAGACCCCCCGCCCCAGGAGAGAGAGCCAGACTCTCCCTGTGCCGTCTGTGGATCTGGTCCAGACGAGCCCCTCTCCTCTGTTTTCTCGTCCTCCCTCTCCTCCTCTCCTCTGACTCTCTCCCTCCACTTGGCGGATTGATCACAGATGCTGTGGCCAAGAGTAGCGCTGAGGAGGATCCGACTGGATGAAGCTGCTCATCCTGCACCATGGAATGCCCTATCAGATACGGAATGCCTTTCTCCCTCCCAAACACAATAACGAGCACCCTTGTTTCCTGTGACTGTGACAATCCGTGAACAACGAAGAGCGGCCGCAGGTGCATCGTTTGATGACGTCTCTTTTTTCTTTTCTTTTCGTTTTTTGAACCCTATAGCAGCGGTGTCTATTTCAGATCTATTTTCTATACACAGTGAACACCAGCTTTGCTCTGGAGAATTAATTCGCTACAGACTGACTTGAGAAACTGCAAGAAAAACAGGACTGTCGTCCTCAATTTTTTTAATAGAGTCTGTTACCCGTGTCTGCTGCTCAATCTCACTTTCTTTCTCTGTTGCTGTCTCTCTTCCTCTCATTCCTTCTCTTTGTGAAGTACTACAGGGGCTATCTGTGATTTTTTTTTCCTACTACTTTCACATCCATTTCACATCGTGTGCATACATCCAAACGGTCCTTTCGGGGCACACCCACCCTTACACCCACGTACATAAACATATACATTACATGTGTAGGACTGAGTTGCCGGTGGTGGCTTGTTTTGCAGGGAATCATTCAGGAGGACTGGTGGGCTATCGCTCTGACCACAAAGACTGTGGGAAGCAGAAGTGGCCTCTATCTCAGGCTCAGCACTGGTGTTTCTTTTTTTTTTCTTTTCTTTTCAATCTCTCCTTAGTTGATTTTTATCAGCGTATGTAGAGCCCTCCTGCTGGCAGAGCACAGTGGTATGTGCCCAGTTGTGTATACATATCGATATTGAATTTCCACCAGGGCAGTGAGTAAGCGAGTGCCTCCAGCCCCCTCCGAAAAAGAGAGCCATCAAAATGTTAATTTTCTTTACTCTTAGTTTAGAGCGCAGGCTCTAAGAACATCTATAGGCCTTGTAGGCCTCAGGTCCCTCACGCGCTGTCTCTTCTGAAATACGGGCTCTTTCTGGCGACCCAGTGAACGGGCGGCACCATTGGCAGCCTTGGCGAGAGAAGTCTGCACATTAAAATGGCTGGATTTAAGCAGACGCCAATACTATTGGCTGCATCCCCTTTTTTTCTGTTCAGCAAAAGCATGGGCAAGTTAGTATTGTGTTCCGTTCTTGCAGTGCGATGCAAAGCAAGATATGGCTGATATACAAACATATGTTTTCACTGTATCAAAAAGTTGTATAAAAAACTGTATAAAAAAAGCTTTAAAAAAGTAGATTTTTAACAACTAGATATTATAATTAAATAAGGAGACTTTCTTACTAGCTCAGCATGCAGAGTCCAGTACTGCTCATATTGGCCTATCGTGTGCCTGTGATGACCTCTAACCCAGCATGCAAAAACATGTACCCAGTCTGTGCTGGGTTAAAGGTGCCTCATGACCCCCCCAACACCTCGCCCCTCTCAGAGATACACACACACACACACACACACACACACACACACACACACACACACACACACACACACACACACACACACA